>PVKP010022293.1:0-37839 GCA_004027715.1 Plecturocebus donacophilus | reverse complement strand
GCATAGCATTTCACAGGTTTAAATAAAATATTGGTTGTCTGCTTATTTGTTATTTTCATCCCCTATTCCTTCCTGTCTCCATTGTTAAGCACAATTATTGGCATAAAAGAGGTTTTTAATACCCATTTTTAGACTGTATTCTAGCCTGGGCAATAAAACAAGAATCCCGTTCTCTCTCCCTCTTTCTCTTCCTCTTTCTGTCTCTCTTTCATTCTTTTTTCTTTCTTTCTTTTGCTGTTTCTTTCTCTCTCCTTTTATAAAATCTCTTCCTCTTTCTCTCTTTTATTCTTTTTTTTCTTCCTTTTGCTGTTTCTTTCTTTCTCCTTTTCTTTTTCTAAAATCTCTTCCTCTTTCTTTCTCTCTAAAAAAAAATAATAAAATAATATGAATGATTGCAGTCTATGCATATAACAAAATATCACATGGATCCCATAAATATGTACAAATATTGTATATCAATTAAAAGTTATAATTGAATCCATTATTAAATAGGAGAGAAAAGACAAATTTCCCATGCAAAAGAATTCCAAATATCTTATGTAGATACTTCCTCAAGGAGAAGAAACATACCTTAAGTGTGGGGGACTGGTTATAGTCACTTCCCTAGAGGGTGGGGTAGCTTTACTGTAGAAAAACCTAACAAACATTACTTCACTCAGGTGATCAAGGCCAATGTCAGCAGTCATAAATCATGTTGATAGTGTAATGTGATGTGATATGATGAAAATGGCTCTTCACCTCTGAATAACCCATAACCTCACTCTTATGTCATGAGAAAAAAAAATTAGACAAATTCTAATAGGGTGTTTATTCTAAAAATACCTGACTAGAATTTCTCAAAACTGTCAATGTCTTCAAAAGCAAGAAAAACTGTCAGAGGCAAGGACAACTAAATATAATACGGTATTCCAGGTAGGATCCTGAAACAGAAAAGGGGCTTTAGGCAAAAAATAAGGAAATCTAAATAAACAATTGACTTTAGTTAATAATAATGTATCAATATTATTTGTAACAAATGCATCATAATAATGTAAGATAGTAATAATAGGAGAAATTGGGTGTGATATACATAAGAACCCATTGTACAATCTTCTCAATTTTTCTGCAAATCTAAAACTGTTCTAAAAAAAATAAAGTAATTTCTAAAATATGGGTTGGGTTGAGGGGGAGGGAATTTATGCCTAAATAGATGAAACAAGATTTGGCCTAGAACAAATAATTGTGAAAATTGGGATATGAGTACAGACAGATTCATTACATTGTTCATTACATAGTCTACTCAACATATTTAGTAGATTGTGCTGTCTACTATGTTTGAAGTTTTTCACTGAAAATGTTAAGAAAAAATAATTTTCAATCAGAAAAGAAGGTTAAGAAATAGGAACCTAAAATGTGGTATACATATATATGTAATATATTATATATATATATATGTGTGTGTGTGTGTGTGTGTGTGTGTGTGTGTGTATATATACACACACACACACACACACACCATACGATACTACTCAGCCATAAACTCAGCCATTAAAAACACACACACACACACACACACACAGAATGTCTTTTGCATCAACTTGGACGGAGCTGGAGGCCATTATTCTAAGTGAAGTAACTCAGCAACCGATAACTAAATACTGTTGTTCTTACTTAGAAGTGGGAGCTAAGTTATGAGTACACAAAGGCATACAGAGTGGTTTTACGGACATTGGAGCCTTAGAAGCATAGAGGGTGAGAGGGGGATGAGGGATGAAAAAAATACCTATTTCGTACAATGTCCACTATTTGGTGATGGGTACATTAAAGTCCCCGACTTTTCTACTGTACAGTTCATCCACGTAAACATAAAACCACTTGTCCCCAGAAGGCTGATGAAATAGAAAAATTAAAATAAAATAGAAAAAAGAGTGTCCCAAACTACATTTTTCCTGACAGTTATACATAAACATTGTAATTCTATATGTATATATGTATAATTTCCCATGCAAAATAATTCCAAATATCTTATGTAGATACTCGTAAAAACATCAGTAAGATGTTCATATATACTAAGAAATATGTACTAAGTTTCAAGTACTAAGAAACCTTAGAAATAAGAAATTTGATTTTGACATACTAATTTAATATAAAGTACCATTTGTTTATTAACCAGGCATCTCATGATATTTATAACTACTGCTCACAGGAGACAGCTGTGATCTCCATTGAAAAAGATTTGTGCTATATATAAATTTGTAGATAATACCCATCTCTTTCTAAATTTATGGAGGAGTCATGCAAATTAAATTATTCTATATTAACGCCCCTGAGTTCATCTATGCTCTACTCCCAATATTACTGTTTCACATTACTTTATGAACTCCATCCATTAGGCATGGGATCAAGACTGTGCTAATGAACTGGCAAGTGTCTATATTCAGTAATCACTACAGCATCACTGACTCATATATTTCACAGAATTTGTTATATAATGGATGTATATGTCACTCTTTTATTAAAGCTGAGTAAATATGAGAATAATGGTACCTGATATGTTAAAAGTCTTTAAAAACAATCATTAAACAAGAAAAAAATTTCTCAGATAATTTATCTTCTAAGATACTTTACTCTCAAATAACTAGTCAAACAATCTAATTAAATGCAGTAAAATAATTAGTATAAAAGTTACTTACAAAAATGATAGAAGTAAGTAATCCGTTGTGTTAGTAGGGAAACTGTGACAATGAGAGGTGAAATCCAAACTCACAGAACTGTTGAGTGACAAAGCCAGATATATAAACACAAGCTTGAGTAAAGTTAAAGCTCATGGTTTTGCACTATAATAGGTACCTCTCTCGTGAAATATTCTATACAAAAATCCAAACCGAAAAGTCTAAATTGCTCCATTACGCTAGCATCGGCCCCATCTCTTCTCCCACAAACCAGGTCAACAAGCATTCTGACCATTAAGCCATCAAAGTTAGTAGCCACATATGTAGCCTGGGTTTTGTTTTTGTTTTCCCTCGATTTCCTTGTGCAGCTCATTTTTCTGTATATTTATCAATATATTATAATCTTTTTATTGCTATATTATTTGATCCTCAACAACTATTTTCACCTGTTTAACTGTAGCCATCGGTATAGCTGTGGGTGTTTATGGAGTTAGCGAGTTCCCTTCTTGCAATGCAAGGGATTTTTGCTGTTATTTATCAAATACGTTAGACTGATGATGTGCAAAATAAATATTTGCAAGCAAGGTTGACAGTACTTAAGATAGTGCCTGTAATAAGAATTATATAGGAGTTGCAAAATCTGTACTTTCTTAAGGCTAAGTAGAGTCTGCATAATAGAATGGCCTGCTTGAAGATTCCCTCAGTTATTCCAAACCTCTCTGCTTTCATCCATACGTTCAGTCACGTAGATGAGACATAACTCCAGAAAAGTTAAAGAAAACATTGGTCATAAGTAGTATCTTCAGGAAACTATGTACTTTGTCTATACCACTTTTCTGAAGGGATAATATTTCACATGGGCTCAGCGAAGCGTTTGTTGAAAAAATGCATTAGATAATGCCTGTAAATCCTGGAAGCTTTCTGAACTAAAGTTTATACAGACTTCACCCAGGGAACACTTTAACCAGCTGGGTCACGAACAAAACTCTTCCTTTTGCCCTGAAATCATTAATTGGCGCTTTTACATGTAAAAGCCAGTATTTTGTCAGGGGCCTCAATAACATGTAGAGTTCTCAGGAACACTGAATTCTAATGCCACTGTTAATCCTCACCAATTTTGTAAAACTGTGTGTTTTAGCTTCACCTACAGAAGACCTAACAGAGATTTCCTACAGAACAAACATCAGCAGAGAGGATAATTGTAATGCCCTTTACAGAAACAACTGTTATGACTATTTAGCCAGAGCCAGCAATGTTGGAACTTGTCTCCACTTGCTGAGAAATCCAGGAGTTGTTCTAGTGAGCCACCCTTACTCACACAGTAGACAAGCCTCCCAGCCTGGCTCATGATGGGTCTTGTCGTAATTCAGCTGGAGCCACTGGTAAATATCCACCTGTCTATTACTCATTAATAGAGAGAGACAGGATGTCAGCTGTTTCCGTAACTTGGAGAAACATAGGCTTTTATCACCTTCTGGCTTACTCTCAAAGTAATATTAGAAACAATAAGGCAGACAAAGACAAAAAAAAGGGCAGGAAGATGCAATGTCAAAAATAAAAATAAATCATCATTGGCTGAAGGATACAAAGATGATAGCCTTTCACTTGCTTTGCAGGCTTTCATAATTCAACTTTAGCAGTTTAGTCATCTTCGAAGATAGGGAAAAATGGACTCCAAACTGATTTACATATTAGAAAAATTTATTCTGCTAGTGCTGATGAATATTATCTTTGTTGTTTATTAACCCCCATTACTGATATTTAAATTATATTACTTGTGCTGCCTCCTGTTTGAACAGTAAATAATTTATACATCATAATGTTTAATTATGATAAAATAAGGCAGACCAAAATTGCTTCCTGTCTTCAATTTTAATCCCAGAAATTGCCTTCTGTGTCAGTTATAAAACAAGTGGTCTTAAACTCTCAAGTTCAGCAGTTTAACACAATAGTTTATTTCTCACTCATCTAATAGTCCAGGGCAGGTGTTCCAGGAGAACAGAGGACTTCCTGTTACATGAGCCATCAAGGACTCAGGCCTCATCCATTCTGTGGTTTTGCCACCCTTTAGAACTGTGTCATCTTCTGCAATCAGCAGGGGGAGGGCACAGGGAACATGAAGAAGGCACAGCACTGATCACACTGTCCAGGAAGTGACACACATCACACATGGGGCCTGCCTAAAGGCAAGAGGACTCAGACATGAAGTCCTGGATGGGCGGCCACTGCCCTTGTCCTCTACACCTGGGAAGGGGGAACATAAATTCCAAAGGACAGTGAGCCACCTCTGCCACAAGCACAAATCTATAGGGATGAGGCACATGAAGAAAATCATTTGCAAATGCCTCCTCTTTCATTGGATAATGCCTGAAATTTTACAAAGTTTCCTTAATTTAAGACTGACCATCTCTTATGAGGCAAACATTCTTCCAACTGTTTAGTTATTTACATTGTGAATGACTTTCTGCTTCTTTATCTATAGAAGAAATTTATAGCATTAACGGGGCATTATAAGAAGAAATCCTGAGACTATGGAGATGAGAGAAGAGTGGCAAGAGAGCTTTGGAATATCTCTCTCTCAGGCCACCTCAAACCTATAGGCAGAGCCCCGGGCCCCTCACCCCATAGTTGCACTCCTCCCCAACTAAACTGAGAGAGAGTTTCTGCCCTTCACAGTAGAAAACTCAGTAACTCTAGAAATTCATGGTTAGTTGCATCTACAGCCAGTCAGGGTCTAGTCCTGTAGCCAGGACTGGTAATGTGGCCTTTTGTCAGCAGCTGTGACAAAGCCCATGCCTTGAAACAGTTCCTGCAACTGGATCCTTACCTCCATATCTGAATAATTACTTAACTTTGCATGGGAATTTTAAATATGTCAGTCATACAAGCTTTGCAATAATTAATAAGTGAGGGAGGAATTATTATTCTCTTACAAAAATAAAGAATCACAGGGTGGTTAAGAACACACTCAAGTTAATGCAGCTATTACATGACAAAGCTGAGACCTGAAGTCAGACCTCAGAGTCCCCAGCCAATATTCCTTCTATGATGAAATACTGTCCTACTGAATACGCCTCTCTCTCTCAGCCTGGGGCTTCGGGCCCTGCTTGCTGACACAGCCCTCTAGTCCTCCGTGTCTGTAGTTCTATTCCGTTAATATCTTCATTGCACAGATAATTATGGATCAGTACTAGGAGCCAAGCACTTGGTTGGTGACAAAATAAACATGCTGCTTCCCGTTTGGGGGTTAGTCTACTGATCAACAAATCAATGTATAATTTCACATAAGGATAAGCGCTACAAAAAAAAATGGTGCAACAGAATGAAGCAGGTGGCAGACGTGGGGACATAGGGACAGGAACCCTATTTGAGCAGGGCTGTCAGGAAAACCTCTTCGTGGAGTTGACATTTAAGCCAAGACCTGAAAAATGACGTCAGTGGTGAGAACAAAGTGGTGGTATTGGTGGGGTGAGAGTCTCTAGATCAGGAAAGCTTGACAGCACATGAAATGAGGCAGCCAGTGTGCCTGAAGTGTGTCAGGGAAGGGAGCAGAGATGCATTTGGAGTAGGGTGTGGGCCCAAGCATGGAGGAGTTAGGACTTATCTGATTGACAACTGGGATCCACTGACAAGTTTTAGCAGAAGGGTAATGTAAGCACATTTACTAAAAGATGATTCTGCTGGTGCTGTGGAGATAGAGGGAAGAAGGAATGGATGATGGCAAAGAGGCACTGCAGTGGCCCAGGGACAAGATGATACCTTGGAATACGGTAGTGTAGACAGAGGAGTTAAACATGCGAAGTTGAGAGGCATTCGGGAGACAGAACTTGCTGATGGATGAACTTTGAGGAAAAAGAGAGAAAAAAAACATTAAGTTTGGCTTTTCAGGTTTTTGGCTTTTGCAACAGGACTAAGCTCAGCTTCTAAACTGGGGAAGGATAAGACTTTGTCATTTTACAATGACCATATTCCTCAATGCTAAGATGCATTTTTTTTTCCTGCAATTTGGTGTTTCTGAAATCAATATGTCTTACAATCCGTATCAAAGGAAAACTCCAGAGAAGCTGTGACAGCATTGTCTTCCCTTATAAGTATGTGAGGTTGACCCAGGATGGAAGACATCTGTCCATTCATCAGATTGCCACCTACGCTATTTGCACTGATTATGCAACACATGGTGAATCTTAATTAGCTTTACTTAACATGTTTGCATAGAGATTACACTACAAAGCAGCCTTGAAACAATAAGACATCGTATATGCAGAAGAACAAGAAATACATTAAATAAATAAAGCTGGAGAATACAAATTTACCATAAATGAAGCACATATTTGCCCCCAGAAAACTGTTTTACCATAAAACAATGAGCTAGTGTTTTTCAGGCTCTGAATATTAAAGATAGCCACAAGAAGATAAACTGGGGCTCATGGCGGGGCAGGAGGGAAGGGTGTGACTAAAAGAGCTGTCATTAAGATATGTACGAATATGTTACCTAAGCTAGGTACCATGGCTCATACCAGTAATCCCAACACTTTCAGGGGCTGAAGCAGGAGGATCTACTTGAGCTCAGGAGTTCAGAACTAGCCTGGGCAACATAGTGACACCCTGTCTTTACAAATAAATTAATTAAAATAGCCGGGCCTGGTGGCATGCACCTGTAGTCCCAACTACTCAGGAGGCTGAGATGAGGGGTCACTTGAGCCGAGTTTGAGCTTACAATGAGCTGTGACACTGCACTCCAGCCTGGGTGACAGAGCAAGACACTATCTCAAAACAAATTTACATATACACACACACACACACACACACACATATAAAACTTGTCATATACCAGATAATGTATTAAAGGCAATACAAATTGTAAAGTCCTGAGGATTTTCAGTGATAGGAAAGATTAAGTTGAGCCATTCAGATACTACCTATCTGACTGAAACATTCAGGTGACTTTCGAAGAAGCTATTTGAATGTCAGTAAGACAAAGTTTAATTAATTTTGATAAGAGGATATGCCAATCATTTTAATTGAACTTTAATTTTCCCTACTTTTTAAAAAAGACAAAAAAAAGCATCTTGACTGTGCTGGGGGGGGGGAGTGCACCCCAAGCCCCCATCTTAAGAGGCATGTGGTATCTGACATCTCGGCCCTGCCCAGTAGGCAATCCAGTGTGACAAGGAGAGACAGAAGCAGCTCTTTGTATTCCAGCAAGTTGAATGCAGCCTGATCTCTGAGTGCATGACCAGAGCTAGAAAGAAGTAGCCAACCTGGGTCCTAAAACTTCAGACTGAGGACGCAACCCCTGGCCCTGAGAAGTGGCATCTTTCATTAGGTATGACACTTAGGTAAGAATCAGCCTGACAAACCATGCTGAACTGTGCCAGGAGCCAGGCATGGAAATAAATGAAGACCAAGCAAATGAAAACAGGTAAAGGCTATTTATTCAGAGCTATAGCGAGGGAGTTAGCCACCAAAGTTTGTAAACAGAAACTCAAAGGAGTGGAAAAGCCTTATAGTGGGGAAAAAGAGAGCAGGCTTCAGGAGGCTACTGGCATGGGAAAGCTTTAGGCGGGCTGATGAGAAGCAAAGCATCCTATGTGATTGGTTAGGGTGTATGTTAAGTTTTCTTGGGTTGGGTTAAAGTAGGATGCAGAGACAAAAATAAGAGAGGATGTTGTTAGTCAAGTCCTGGCCATCTGCAGCTGATTGTTGCAGGGGTTATTGTTTAGGTTTCTAGGCTGGTTGCTAGACATACTGGTCTGATTTCCTACAAGTCTGACTTATAGACGGGCTGGCATTCTGGGCTGGTGACTGTAAATAATTCAGTTCTAGGCTGGTTGCTGCAGATTGTAGGTCAGAGCTTAATTTCATGTATGTTCTGACCATTCTCAGTTTGTAGGTCAGTCTGTTTTATAGGTCAGTCTCTTACAGGGCTCCAAAGACCTTACTCCGATAATGACCAACAAAGTCTCAGGCAGAGGAGGGCTATACTTGGTAGCAGCACCAGCTGGCAAGAAAAGCTTATATTTCTAGCAGCCCAGTTCCTTCAGGAGGACCATGTATAGCACTGCTGTCACTATGGAAGAAGACATCTGCTGTAGAACTTACCCAGATAAGTACTCAGTATTTATCTCAGAAGTACTGAAGAAACCTAGAAATGGATTTCAATTAATTTTGGATCTGAGCTGAATTAGGGGCAGGTGAGGAAGAGAATAGGTTTCAGCAAAGCAACCAAAATTTTTGACAGACCTCAACTCTTGCAAAATACCATCTTTGCCATCAATTTTACTTTACTCATCATCTGTGATATACCTATGAGTGTAATTAAGCAAAAGCTTCTCATCATTTAAAAAAATAGCTAAAAGGACTAGGTTAAATGGTGAAACACCAATGACAGCCACCCATGCAGTGTTCTTAGACATATCCTGTAGTTCTTAAGGAAGACAACATGGAATTATACATGTGCTTCATTAGGAGAAAAATAATTACAAAAATCCCAGTTCAGCAAATAAAAATGGCATCAATGTTACAATAATAATGAAAAGTACCAGCAAGCAGCAAGAGTGTGTGTGTGTGTGTGTGTGTATCTGTATCACATATATATAATACAGATGGGATTGAGGATTCCTTGAGGAAGAATCTATTCCTCCTTAACATTGTATTTTAGCTGAAGACAACATCAGTGAAAAGTACTTTATTAACATATCTTTCTAACAAATAATTTGACTGTTCAAAACAATTGGTCTGGGTTAACCTCAAATGTACCAATATTGCATTCATTGTTTGCCTATTGTAAGCAAGGTACTGTCAGTGTTATTCATTTTCCCTTAAATATTGGAATCTCGTTTATCACAACCACTACATTATCTCATAGTTTTTTCTAATAAATTTAGAACAACCCTACACAATCGGTATTATTATTCTACTAGTACAAAAAACTGAGGCTTAAATAGGCTCTGAGACTAAATCAAAGTCAACCGGCTAATAAGTGTGAAAGTCACTTTTCTTTCCATCTAAAATAGACTTTGTTTCACACAAAATTTTTCTCTTGAGACTTGGCTACATAAATATATATGGATCTGGTTCATTCCACTGAAGGCTTGCACTTTATTTCCTTTTTGTTGGCTACTTAAGTTGCTTCTAATTTTGTTGATAAAAACAGCACTGCAGTGAACATCTCTATGTTGCCTTGTACACCAACATAAAAACATTTGCTTAGGCTCCGGGTATATATCTAGGAGTGAAATCTCTGGATTAAAAATATCAACTTTACTAGAGATTGCAAAATTACTCTACAAAGTAATTGTACCAATTTATACTTCTCAGTTGTTCCTTTGGGTTTCTTCACTCTGTATTCCTCCAAAATTAGTCAAACTGATACATATGAAATGGCATTTTATTGTGATATTTTTAATATACATCCTTTCATGTATTTAATGATCATACAGGTTTCCTTTTCTGTGATCTGCCTGTTATATACTGTTATTAACTGAATTGTGTGCCCTCAAATTTTTATGGTGAAACTCTAAACTCTACTTTAGGATGTAACTCTACTTAGAGAGACAGGGCTTTTAAAGAGGTCATGAAGACTGAATGAGGTCATAAGAACAGGGCCTAATCCAGTATGGCTGGCATTCTTATAAGAGGGAGGGACACCAAGGGAGGCATGCACATAGAGAAAAGGGTATGTGGGGAACACAGCCAGAAGGTGGAGAGCCACTTTCAAACAGTGTTGCCTTTCTCTTTAAAACTCGGTGCTATTGGGTGCAGTGGCTCACTCCTGTAATCCCAGGTCTTTGAGAGGCCGAGGCAGCTGATCAATTGAGGCTAGGAGTTCAAGACCAGCCTGCCCAACATAGTTAAACCACATCTCTACTAAAAATACAAAAATTAGCCGGGCGTGGTGGCACATGCCTATATTCCCAGCTACTCAGGGGACTGAGGCAGGAAAATGTCTTGAACCCGGGAGGTGGAGATTGCAGTGAGCCAAGATTGTGCCATTGCACTCCAGCCTGGGCGACAGAGCAAAACTCCATCCCAAAAAATAAAAATAAAAAATAAAAATACTCAGTGCTCTTCCTATTCCTTGTTTCTGTGAGGCAAGCGTCCTAAGTGGGGAAAACATTTAAATGAGACTCTTTTCAGATAAACTAGAGCAAACATAAAGATGTGTGCTGTGCTACAAAGTATTAGGTTGGTGCAAAAGTAATGGCAAAACCCGTAATTGTGCACCAACCTAATATTTACTTCAGGGAGCTAACGACCTATTTGAACTTTGAACTATGCTTTTGGAAACTGCCTTCAGAAATTTTCTACATGATGCAAAAAAAAAAAAAAAATAGTGAGCCTCAAGCTTATAATCATCCTTTCACTAGGGTATAATCCCCACCCTCCCTCCTCACCGCCCCTCCCCAGAACAGGGGTAAGCACTTGTCTTCTTATAGGGTGACTTTGAAAGGGATGAAAATGCTTCAGTGTTCCTCCAGATAACTTCTTCACCCACTGGGTGAAGACTGAAATTCCACCCCCTCCCCACAAGAACCTAATCCCTTTAATTTAAAAGTTTGATCCTGTATTAAAATGAAAAGCCCTACAGAAAGTATAACAAATGATCTAAAAGTAAAGTATCAAGCTGGATTGCTCTCAGTACAATTTATTCTAATTCTCTCTTACCATATTGTAGAATGCTCACTTATTCACATTTTTCTTATGTTGGCTCCTTACTTTGAAAACCATAGCCACACTGGACTGTTATTATATAAGTCTTGGTACCTAATGTCTTACTTGTCCAAGGTAATTTGTATTTTAACAGTAGTCCTCTGTAA
Source organism: Plecturocebus donacophilus (assembly GCA_004027715.1). NCBI lineage: Eukaryota > Metazoa > Chordata > Mammalia > Primates > Pitheciidae > Plecturocebus > Plecturocebus donacophilus. The sequence goes on along the minus strand of PVKP010022293.1, from coordinate 26,369 downwards.
ATATATTTTGTTGGTAAAATTTTCAAGCCAATAGTAGAAAATATTTTTGCAGATGTATCTTCCCATCCTGATCATCACTCTTTCTCAATGTCTTGAATTTCACTTCTTCAGGTTAGTATATGGCTTTGGAGATGCACATAAAAGTTGGTCAAAAATTCCAGCTATAGGAAACTTCAATATATACCCATTTTTTTCTATAGGAAATTATTGTGACTTTTTATTTAGTATGAGTAGAGTTCACTCAGAAAATAATGACTTACACAATTTATCTGCTATTCCTTTCAGCAACCATGCAGAGTTATTCATTTTGCTCCTAGAACTGGAACACCAAAAAATCATATCTCCAACTCACAGAATATGACGTTTTATAATTTAGAATATAGACGTTTTTATTCCATGTTCAAACAGAAAGTTGTAACAGAAAGTTGTGAGCTGTGTTCATGGACTGGAACTTCAGACATGAAAATGGACCACACTAACTTCCCATTTTGTTGTTTCCTCAAGTTCTGCCATTTCTTTCACATTTACTTAACACTTAATGAAACATGTTTACAGAAAGGTGTTCCACCAAAGGCGCACAATTTAGGCCACATATTTGCTTACTCTGCTTCTAGGTCCTCATGCAAGTGGCATTAAAAACTGAGGTATCTATTCTCACACCCAGCCTGTAGTCATCAGTAATTGAAGCAAAAGGAAAAAGCAAATCACCCTACTTCATCTTTAACCTTGACTTGTCCCTACTGAATGGATCTGCAACTAACAATATTGAGATTAAAAAAAAGAAAGAAAGAAAAAACTGGGAAGAACAAAACAAAGAAATGGGAAAGGGAACAGAGAAATAAGAAGATTAAATGGACATTCTAGAGAGGTTTGTACCTGCTTAAAGGAGAAAAATTGATGTCAGACCTTCTTTGCCTTCTCTCCCTCAAGTACAGGATTAAATAATTTGCAAAATGGTAGAGCAAGTAATTTCTGTTTCATCATATATTCTCCACTCTTGATCTCTCAATACTTTGAGTTAGATTTTTGGTTCATCAAATCCTTTCCTCAGATTCTATTTAAATGGCATTAACATTTGCTCACTGGGAATAGGACTGATATTATCAACTTACTTAACAAGGGCTATGAAATTTGAGACAGACTGTGGGAAAATGTTGGCTCAATGGGTAGTACTCTATTTCTGGTTCTCTTTTCTGGGCCAGAATGTCAGAGAGATAAGTTTCTGAATTCACACGAGTTACTTTCCCTGCCCTGGATGCACATTGCATGGCAGATGGCCGAGTGTGGACTAATGTTCTTTAGTAACTTAAGTGTGGGATGGAACCAAAGCCAAGTTATTATCTTCACTTTTTTTTTTTTTCATGATCAGAGAAGCAGCCTTGAAACTCCTAACCCCATTCTTAAACAGCGAAATGTCTTTAAAAATACTGGTTCATTTTAAGTAAAAAATCAGTGAGACACTACAATTCTATGTATTTATCTCTAAGCTACAAAGAAAATCCTAAGAGCAAAGGCTTTTGATAAATTAGTTATGTTTCAGGCAATATTTTTGTTTCCTCTAAAACTGTTTTTTATTATATGCTACATAATACATGCCAAATAGAATATAAAACATTATTTTATTTATATTTCATATAGAACATAGAGAAAGAAATGTTATCAATAGATTAAAGAACCCATGGGTACACCTCCCTGATAATCTTCTATTTCCCTCTAGGGACAATAACTGTGATAAATTCATTAATCACTTCTTTTCATAAGTTTCTTAATATATATGTGTATCTTTAATGTATGTGTATCACTGAACAATTACTGTTTTTGCTTAGCTCTATATAAATAAAATCATATAGAATGTGTGCTTACATGGCTTGCTTCTTTCACTCAACAGATTTTAAGATTCATCCATATTGACACTTGCAGTTTTCATTATGTATACTATGTACATAATATATACTATATGCTATACTATACACCATGCTATGAATGTATAGTATAAATATATCAATGTTTATTTGTACATTTTATAGTTGGTAAACACTTGAATTTTTCTGGTTCTTGACTATTCAGAATCATGCTGCTATGAACATTTTTGTACATGTCTTATAATGCACTTGTGCAGGAAATTTTCCAGGAGTTATTGGAACGAGGGGAAGAGTTGATCATATCCTAAGCACAAATTCTTCCCTTACTGGTAAGGCTAAACAGTTTTGCAAAGAGACTCTACCAGGTAACACTCCCACCAGAAGTGAATGAGATTCCCATTGATCTATATTCTTTCCAACATTTAACAGTATCTAACTGTTTGTTGTTGTTGTTGTTTGAGACAGAGTCTTTGTAGCCCAGGCTGGAGTACAGTGGCACGATCTTGGCTCAGTGCAATTTCCGCCTCCTGGGTCCCAGTTCAAGCAATTCTCCTGCCTCAGCCTCCCAAGTAACTGGGGTTACAGACACATGCCACCATGCCCAGCTAAATTTTGTATTTTTAGTAGAGACAGGATTTCACCATGTTGTCCAGGCTGGTCTTGAACTCCTGACCTAGTAATCCTCCTGCCTCGGCCTCCCAATATGCTGGGATTACAGGTACGAGCCACAGTGCCCAGCCTAACAGTACCTAACTTTTCATATTTGCCAGTCTGATGAGAGTTAAATAGCATTTCATTAGAGTTGTATATTTCATATTAGGGATTACTAATGAAATTAAATATTTTTAATATGTTTAAGCCAGTCATATACTGTTTTCTGTGAAAACCCATTTATATCTTTTACTTTACTATTGAGTAAATTTGTTTGTGTTTCAATTCTTGATTAGTAGGAACTCTTTATATATTTATAGTTACAATTATTTATTAGTTATATATGTTTGTAATATTTTCCCTTGGATTTGGATCATCTTTTTATTCTGCTTGTACGATCAAAAGCTGTTAATTTTAACTGGTAATTCATCAACTATTGCATTTATAGTTTGAATTTTTGGTTTCTTCTTTAATAAAGCCTTTCTTTTCCAAAGGCTATAAAGTTATGCTTCAATACTATCTTCTGAAATTTTTACAGTTTTGCCTTTCACATTAAAGGTTTAATCCACTGGAATTAATTCACCCTGATTCTCTTAATGTCAACAATTTACATAATCAAAGTACAGTTATCAAAACCAGGAAATTAATGTTGATACACTACAATTAACTGAAAAAATTAACCTTTCGTTAGTTTTTCCCACTCAGGTCCATTTTATGCTCGAGGATCCAATCCAAAATCCCACATTTCATTGAACTGTTGTGTGTTCTTCACTGCTCCTGATCTGTGACAGTTCCTCAGACTGCTCTGACCTCAATACTTTTGATGAGTACTGGTCAGTTACCTTGTAAAATGTATCTCAGTTTTGAACTCTCTCATGTTTCTGATGACTGAAATGGGATTATGCATTTTTTTCAAAAATGCCGTAAATGTGATGGCATTTCTCTTCATCTCAAGGCGTTCATAGTGTCAATATCTTAACCATGATTACTCGGTTAAGGTGGTACCTTCCAAGTATCTCCACTGTAATGTTACTATTTTCCCCCTTATAATTGATAAATATCTTGGCATAGATACTTTGAGACTATGCTAATGTCCTACTCCTCTTCCAACTTATCCACTGATGTTAGCATCTATTGGCAGATCTTGCTTGCTACAGTTACTGAACTCTTTGTCTAATATGGTATTTGTATCAATGTCATTTCTTCCAATTTATCGATTTTAATTCTTCCATAAGCCAAGACCATCCCTTATTCTCATTTATTTGTCAATATAGACTCATGAATATCTATTTTAATCTATGGACTAAAATCCAACCCTATGATAAGTATTTTGTTCCTCAGATTTGTCTAGGCTGGGCCATAGCGAACTGCTTCAGTCTGATTCTGCGTCCTTTTGGCATGCCCCATCTTTTTTTACTTTTTTTTTCTTAATCACTTCATTTCTTTTCTGCTACCACAAAATGGTCTAAATTCATCTTGTATAGTCCCTGGCTCAATCATGCAGTCAGCTAGAGAATCCCTAGTTCCTCTTACTGGAGAATAGTATTTGGAAACAAAGATTTGAGTGCTAGGTTTACTTTTTGCTGCTGTGGTGTCATCGCCCTATGCTTTCTGAATATGTACAGATGAGAAACATATTCATGTGTACTAACTCACACATACATCTCTATTTCTATATCTGTAATCATATATATTAGAGTTCATAATGACACCGTCAGCACAATATTCATTCCAGCCTTCCCCTTTCCCTTATTTTTACATATTTCTGATCATGGGAAACATGACTCGCATCATCTATCATGCATTCACTTATTCCTTCAATCCTGTTAAACACAGAAAATAGTTACTGAATTACTAATCCATACGCTTACAGATTTACTACTAGAGTATGGTGTTTGTGTATAGGATTGTCTTTGGTTTTGCTTTCATTTTTTGGCCTTATGACATCCAGTTAAAATACATTTTTTCAGAGTTGCTCAGATTAAGCCTTACACCTTCCCCATCTTCTTCAGTGAAGTTGTATTTATTTGTAATGCAATTGGTTTTTTTCTTTTTTTCTTTTTCTTTTTTCTTTTTTTTTTTTTTTGCTATTTATATTCCATTTTGATATCTGTATATCCTGGTTAACTTAATGTTTTCAGTACATGAAACATTACTATGGTTATTAGTATATGAAATATTACTATGGTTATTAGAGTCAAAGCTATAGAAAAATTGGATTCATTGAAGAGTATACCTCTTCCTAATCCACACTGTCCTACTCCTATTCCTTCCTTCTCTCTACCCTTTTTCCATTTACCCCTGTAAGTAACCAATCTCCTTGTTTACAGATTTATTCTACTTTTATGCATCAACTAGCAGACATGTACTTTCTTATATCTCCTTCTTTCTTATATGGTTGTTGTCATACTTCACATATCTTTAGAAGTTTGCTTTTGCACTTAATAGTATATCCTGAAAATCACTAGTCACTTCCCAGAAATTATCCTCCTTCTGTTTTACAGCTATGTAGTCGTCTGTTGGGTGAATACACCATAATTGATGATAATATTCCACTATGTATAGACATTTATATTCCCAATAGTTTATAGTGACAATATCTCAGTGAACAGTCTTGTGCATATGAATGTTCATATTGTTGGAGGTTTATTGTCAGGACAGTTGCTTAGAAATGAAATATCTGGGCCAAAAGGTAAGAGAATGTGTAGTTTTGTTAGGTCTTGCCATAGATTTCCTTAGAAGAGATGTACCAATTTGCATTCCCACTAGCAATGAGAATGCCCATTTCTGCACAATCTCACAAACAAAATGCCATTACTTTTTAATTTTTGCCACTCTAAAAATGAGACATGTTATCTCTGTGCTATTATAGTTTACATTTCTCTAATTATGATTTAATTTGAATTGCTTTAAATGTTTAAGGAACACTTTTGTATCATTTTTAATGTAAATTGTTTGTTCATGTTTCTTCTAATTTTTGTTAGGTTTTTGATCTTGTGTCCCTCAATTTTTAAGAGTTCTTTGTCTCTGCTATGTGTAGTGAATTTTCTTGGGGTTGATCAGTTGCCTTTTGATGTTGCTTTTGATATGGTTGCTTTTCGATTCAAATTGTTTTATGTTTATATAGACAGATTTTTCAATCCTTTTCGTCTCTGGATTTTGAGTCATAGTTATAATGATTTTCCCTATATCAAGGTTAATGAGAGTTCAAGGTTAATGAGAGTTCAAGGTTAATGAGAGTTCATTCATATTTTATACCAGTACTTGTATGGTTTTGTATTTTTTACACTTTAGATCCTAATCTATCTGCAGTTTATTCTTATGTATGGTACAAGGTATACATTTAAATTTATTGTTTTCTAAGTGGTGATCCAGTTGTTCCAGCATATTTGTTAAAAACCTGTCTTTCTCCCAGTGATTTGAGATGCCACACCAGTATCCTTTATGTTCACCTATGGCCTATACAACGATGAGTTTTTTTCCTTTGTCTTTTCCCCTTCATCTCCCAATTTTTGATGCATTATTTCTGTTTCGTTACAGTATATGGCATTTGTAAATTCATTTTTCATCTTCATTCCTACTTACATTTATTCTTAGATGCACATTTATATATTTTCAAGTGTTCACCATTAGTCCTTCTGCTGAACTTTTTCCAACCAGCACTTGATTAGGTTTAATCCTTTAGTAAATTCCTCAAGAAGAGATGATGAGTACAGCATTTCCTAAGTTCTTGTATGTTGAAAATTGTTTTTTTATAGAATTCATATTTGACAGATACCTTAATTGAATAAAAACCACCCTTGGCTTTCACTTTTTTTCCACAGATTTTTTTTTTCAATGTGCTTTCTTGTTTTACTTGTCTGTAAGCTTTCAAAAGGCTAACGAAACCAGGCACAATAGCTCATGCCTGTAATTCCAGCATTTTGGGAGGCCCAGGCGGGCAGATCACCTGAGGTCAGGAGTTTGAGACGAGCCTGGCCAACGTGGTGAAATCTCATCTCTACTAAAAATACAAAAATTATCTGGGTGTGGTGGTGGGCACCTGTAATCCCAGCTACTAGGGAAGCTAAGGCAGGAGGATGCTTGCACTTGGGACATGGAGGTTGCAGAGTCGAGGTCACATCATGGCATTCCAGTCTGGGTGACAAGAGTAAAACTCTGTCTCAAAAAAAAAAAAAAAAGTCTAATGCCAGTCTAATTATTTTATCTTTGAAAGTTATTTGGCCATCAACCTGAAGGCCTTAAGAATTTAATCTTAACCTATGAAAACTAATAATTATTGATAAATTATTTGGGACTTTATATGTGAATAAGTATAAAATCTAAAATAAATGATATTGTTCTAGCATCCTTTTCTATCCTCTTCTTTCCCTCCTTTCTTCTTCTCTGTCTCTGTCTTACTGAACAAGCCAGGACCACTTTCTTGATTGCAGGCCAGTCAAGTCCTCCTCCCTATGAATAATTCTCAGTGCCTCCTGACTCTATGCTATGCTCTTGGTTATGCCCTCTGAGTCATCCTTCCTTTTTCATAAAAAATAGCCCGAGGTTGCAGCAGAGTAGCTGTCCAATTTGGTCCAGTTGGCATCAAGTTGGAAATTCAATCTTATTTTCATTTTGGGCAGGCTCTGCCCCCTTCAGTTCAAGCTAGTATAAACAGGTATTTAGCTTACCAATATAAAATGCTAGGACACATGACAATAAATTACAAGTGTACTAAAAGCACTTGCAAAAAGAGGTAATTAAGAAAATAAGCAGTTTTGGACCCTGATGCCAGGCAGACTTCGGTCAAACTCACAATCTGCCACTTACCAGCTCTACAAACATGGGCTCATGTAAGTTCTCTTTATTTCCATTTTATCATCCTAAAATGTGGATGAAGGACATAAATAAGTAAACATTTAAAATACTTTCAGGGCCTGCTACATAGTAAAAACTAAACACAGGTTGGTTATTGCCAAATGGCTGTTATTCCTTCCCAAGTGGCATTTGCGTTCAGCATGGATAAATGAACATGAAAAGATCAGCAGAGGGAACTGAGCAAAGAAAAAAGAATTACTAGCTATTTAACCATTTTGACCAACGTGTTAAAAAAAATAAATAACAACTGATGACAGATGCTTCCTTGCAAATTGTATCTTGATTTTTTTCTTTTTGGTCAAGGGTGAAAGCAGCACCTCTCAATGAAAATGGTATTAACAGAAGTCAGAAGCCTTGGCTTTTCATGCTGCCTCCTCCTCTGCCCAGTAGCCACTTGATGTAACTCACATCCCTCCAAGGCTTAGTTTCTTTATCTACAGAATAGGAATTCTAGCCCTGTCCTGTTCTTTCTCCATGGTTATTGTCACTCCCAAATGGACAATGAGGCTGTCAAAAAAAAGAAAAGAACCAGCACTAAATACCCACTGCGTGTCTGTTACTTGAAATACATGATTTCACCTAGACCACTATTTTGAGCAACTTACAGAAAAAAACTGGGACTCAGAAAGTTTAAGTAACTTGTTCTGGATTACTTGCTGAAGGGTAGAGCTGGATATGAATCTAGATTGAGAGAGTGAAGCCCAGTTACCAGAACTAAAAGGTCACTTCCACTTAATAAGCAGGAATGACTTACTGCTGAGTTGAGAAACCCCAACCTAGAAGGATCTCCTACTGAAAATCAGAAATGGACTCAGACTTCAGGAAAGGTTAAACCTGCAGGTAGGACTCAAACTGGCTACAAGGGAGAAAGGATAGAAAAAATATCAAGCCCATAGCATCCATCAAGTTCACCTCACATGACTTCATGAAAGCTCCCACGTGTCCTCACCCCATTCCAGCTACCTAGTATGCTCTTTTCTACCTACAACCTCTCTCCTGGGTCAGTGAGACTTGGGCATCCTGGTACACTTGCAAATTGATTCTTTTCTTGAAGTAGCCAGATGATAGGACCCAAGCTTTTAGTTTTAGCTAGTTCCTCCAGAGTTCAATCTGTGTTCCTTTGGGCTCAAGTTTCAGTGGCCCTTCCATTGATATAAAACCCAAATTCATAACATAACCATATTATTTTTGTTGCAGAATATTGCCGTCACTAAAAAAGAAATGTCTAAGGTACACCATCACCTCTCCCTGGCAAATGAAAACTTCCATATTGTCTTCTCCCTAGTATTGAACCTAAACTTGTTCCTTTATCCACAAATTTATGGGAAAGAACTGTGCCTCACACAATTCCATCCCAGTTTTCACTCTCTTTCCTCCACATCTTCCATGCCGATAATATATCATGTTGTTCCAACCCTAGAGTCTGGCAAAAGTTGCCATCGTGTTTTGTGGCTAGAACTGTTTGTGATACACAAGTGATACGTCTTTATCCTGATTAACTGTTCCCCAAGATGAATTCTGGAAAGTTGCTTTACTTCACAATAAACTTATCAGGATAAGGTTTTTATTATAGTCCTACAAACCACTGAAAAGCACTGGACTTTGGTTTATGGAAATTATTCATAATCTGCTCTAGTTATCAAAATAGCAAAATAAAGGTCACTGATCTTTCAGTATACCTATCTCCAAATACTGAGAAAATAATGCATCAGCTAAAGTGGACAGAAGAGATGATTAACAGTGTGCTGACAGAATATCAAACCAGCAGTCGACCACACTCATCCTCTGTGTAATAGGAAAAGAGCCATGATTAGTACAAAGGATTACATTTATTTCTCTGCTATAATCTGATCTTAATCAAAGTATCTGCTGATCATGTTTATGTCTGTCTACCACAAAATAAGAGTTAAAGCAAGCATTATCTCTCCTCATTTTAACACTTAATATAAAATTCAAATACTCCTAAAATATCTTTCAAAGCTTAAAGATCAAATTCACCGCAGCAATTTCCATATTAGCTCAGAATATGTCAAAGCAAAAAGCTACAGAATAAATGCCTAGTTGTAGTCTAAGAAGTTAGAAGGCAATAGAAACTCTAAATAGGTTGATATTGAAGATAGCTTAAAAAGCAGATCTCATCAGTAAAGACTATACTTGAATTTTGTTTAATATAGGGCAAAATTTTTTTTAAATGTTTTCATCCTAATTATATTTTTTTCAGAGAGGACACTGGCACATTGTTGCCCTCAGAAAATTAGTGAATGTGGGAATACAAACTCTAATAAAAACCTTTTGGCTTCTTTTCAGTTCCTAATACACACTTTAGAGTTCACTCCATGGTTATCAGGAGAAATCTAAGAAAAATAAAGCTCAACAGAACTGCAGAGCATCAGCTGGCTTAACCTTGTCAAGTAGGGATGAAGCCGGAAGTGCCCTGTGACACTGACTGACAGAAACCAAAACCCATGAGGAAATCACACTGAAGAAAAGATGGCAAAAAAGTTAATGAGGTGTGTCCTCTACCATGGCCAAAATCACAGAAAACTGATAGACGCATTCTATGTTTCAGCAAACTAGTAAGTTCTAGCAGCCTTTTTTAACCTTCCAACAACCCTGTTTACATAATTGTGTTACTGGCAATAAGAGTCACGTGGACAGACAACATTTCTAATTGTACAAATCACATTCCTGATATCCTAATACTAAGGTTATTACAGTTTTTAAGTTGTACAGTGGATTATGTAAGTCCATAAAGTGGAGAGGAAAAAAAGATTTGTAGACTACAGTGCATTTTTTTCTCTTTATTTAAGAGACAGGGTCTTGCTGTGTTGCCCAGGCTGCTGGAGTACAGAGGCAAGATCATAGCTCACTGCAACCTTGAACTCTTAAGCTCATGCAATTCTCCTGCCTCAGCTTCCCTGATAGCTAAGACTACAGGCACACACCAACACACCCAGCTATTTTTTTTTTTTAATGAAGATGGAATCTCACTATTTCACCGAGGCTAGTCACAAACTCCTGGCTTCAAGCTATCCTCCGACCTCAACCTCCCAACGTGCTGGGATTACAGGTATGAGCCACAGCACCTAGCCCAATTATTTTTAGTCTTTTTGGTTTTTTTTTAAACTAGAGTCATTTTTTTAAATTGTGGTAAAATACGCACAACATAAAATTTACCATCTTAGGGGCCGGGCGTGGTGGCTCACGCCTGTAATCCTAGCACTTTGGGAGGCCGGGGTGGGTGGATCACCTGAGGTCAGGAGTTCAAGATCAGCCTGGCTATCATGGTGAAACCCTATCTTAAAAAAAAAAAAAATTTACCATCTTAACCATTTTTTAAGTTTACAGTTTAGTAGTGTTAAGTACATTCCATTATTGTACAAGGAATCTCCAGAATTCTTATCTTTTAAAACTAAACCCTACACCCATTAAACAAGTCCCCATTTCCCCACTTCCCAAGCCCTTAGTAACAGCCATTCTATCTTTTGTCTCTGCAAGTGTGACTACACTAGCTTCCTCATTTAAGTAGAATTATACAGTAATTGCCTTTTACAACTGTTTTATTTTACTTAGCAAAATGTCCTCAAGGTTTATCCATGTAGTAGCATGTATCAGAATTTCCTTCCCATTCAAGGCTGAATAATATTCTGTTACATGTATATACCACATTTTGTTTATCCATTTATTTATTAATCAATGAACACTGGGGTTGCTTCTTTTTGGCTATTGTGAATAATGCTACTGTGGACTAGTGTTCCTGTTTTAATCCCATGTCTAACTGTGCCTTACAGCCACAATCATTTAAAAAAAAACAAACTACAAACTCAAGTGGTTCATATTCTGCTAAATGGGAAAATTGAGTAAGATTGAGTTTGGAATCGTTAACCACAAAAATGTGATAAACATTTCTACTAAAATTTTAAATTATATTTTAAAAGAAGATTCCTCATACATTATACTTCATGCTTAGAAACTTCCCTTGTTTTGCGCTTTTTGTTATTTAATGGTATACAACTTCAGTTATATCACTCAAAACATTTCATTAAAGCAACTAACACTCATTCGATACCTGTTGGTTGGTCTTGTCTGGATATAAGCCTGTAATATTGAGGAAAGATAACTGACAGCTTCTCTAAAAGAAAAGGAACTTATTACAACAGTTAGCATTATATCCTGAAGTTCCTTAAGAATAATAGGTAGATTTAAAATTATTTTAAATACAAGGACACACAAGGAAAGAAGAGAAACATATGATTGGAAAGTTCTAGACATGTAAAGACTAAATGTAACAGTATCAGAACATGGATAAGCACTTTTTTAAAGGCAAATTGCTGTAAAAACAAGTGTAACAGGTCTTCAGATAATATTGTTTTAATCAATGTCATTTTGTTATAAAGTTAATGAGAGGAAAAAAATTGCCTAGAGTAAAACTGGTTTTATTACATGTTGTTTTACTTGAAGTTTGCAGTTTCTGAGAACATATTGATGACGTTGAGTGAAGACTTACTTTACTCATACTACATTAACTCCTAAACAGGATTGTTGAAATAAACACTGTTACTGTTTCCTGTGTGAGAACCATGAAAAAGATCTGCCAGAAATGGTGAATCGGTGACGGAACTGCTACAAGATTCAGGATAGTAGCCCCTGACTACAACATCCAAGTTAACTTTAAAATTACTCCAATTTTAATGAATCTCGTTGTACTTTTGTAGAGCATAAAATAAACATAAAACAAATAAAAAGACTGTTAACTACTATTAAGATATGAATCAAAGTATTAAACTTGAGGTTAAGAAACTATTTTCTCACAGAAATAGAAACATGGTATTGGTATACTGAGATGCAGAAATCTGACTCTGTCATCTTCATTTATTCAAGGGTATGTAGACTGCATAATTTTCCTATTGGCTTAAGTGTTTCATCAATGGTGATGAACTGACTGTGCAAATCTGAAATCTCAAAAGCCCCCTAAAGGGAAGGGAAACTCATACTTAATAACTTCCTTTTACTAGGCAACATACTAGTTGCATTTGTATTTTTTCTTATTTAAACCTTATAACAATTACTTAAGAAAGGTAAGATTAGCTCCATTTTACAAGTGAAAAAATTGGAGATCTGATAAATTATTTAATTGGCCCAAGGTCATACAGCTAGGAAATTGTAAAGCCCCAATAAGTACTTAGTTCTGTTTGAATCTCAAGCCCACACTGCCTCCTGAACAGGAACATCAATTTTAGAAACTCCATTCTCTAAATTACTGCACTAGATGATTTCATTTCAGATGTCTTATTTTTAGCCATACCTTTTTCCAAACCACTTCACAAAGTCTTAAACCAACAGAACCATAAGAATCTAATAAATAATTGTGTGCTAAAGAAAGATATGAGATTAAACTGCATGTGTAATATTTTCTGAGCAGCTTTGTGATTCTAAGTTACTATTTGAGAATGTTGGCTGAGGTTTTCTTTTGCATGTATGTACCACTTGTCATATAACAAAATCACAAAATAATGTATGAAAGGATGTATCAATCATCTCATTTTGTTATTATCTTCTGCATTTAATGACTAAGAATTTATTAAATGAGTAATTGAATGAATGCACAAATATGAATAAATTTTGTAAACAAAGTAGTAAAATGGCATACCACTTTTATGGAAAGTTCACAGCAGCTCCTCCAAGAAAGAGAAGACATTCTATGATTCACAACATCTTTAAAGCACAGAAAATCTGAAAAACAGCCAAGCAAACTCAGACCCACTATATACTTTATTGAAAGTTCAATCACTTAGCAGGTTTCTGCCCACTGAAAGCTAAGCATGTCTTCCTCTTGCCTAAATCTTAGTGATGGTAAATCTGTTACTTTAACATATGATGATAGTTCAGGCTACATAGATGGCCTCCATATTACTTAGTTGCCCCCAGTTTATTTCCCCAATTAATCTGCAGGTACTTCTTATGCTACTAACACCCGTACTTCTTAAGTTCTCAACCTCTGAGTCCCTGAAAATTACTTGTGAGCCCTACTAACTAACACTGTGTAGAGAGTAATTGTCTTCAAATGAGGTTGAAGGCTGGGGTATCAGAATGTCCTGTGAGAAACTTCAAAGCTATACAAAATTGCCCTACCCCCATTCTTTAACCCCTTTGATGTTTTGGTATGTCCTGTGGGATACCTGCCAATATCCTGGGGAAGACATATAACGTATTAACTTAGAAGTAGTATATCCCAGCCTGAGAAAAGAGGGATATGTCAGAATCTGCAGCAAGAGCCAATGTGAATAGCTTAACAAAGCTCCAAAATTCCTCTGATACATATAACTTCTTGAGACTTACATCAGTGGGTCTCTGGCCAGTAAAATATAAAAACAAATTCCCAAATGAAAAACATTCAAAATTAAATAGTTCAGAACTTAAGACAGTTCCTTAAATGTAAAAAATACAACTGGATAAACAACACACTTGTTTGCTGTGAATGAATGAGAACTTTCTCAATTACATCACAACCACAGGATCCACTTCACCCACATGCCCTGTTCTGTGTAATTAGCATCTCACTAGTTACAAGCCAAGATTCCTTCCTTCCTGCTCCATATCTTCACCATGCCCAAAGGACAGGAATTGTTATGTCCATTTCAGGGACAAGGCAACTCATGCTCTGGGTGGGTAAATGTGTTGCCAAAGGCAACATGATCAAGAAATGGCAGACTCCAAAGTAGAACCAGGCATTTTCATGTGGAGCACGGAACTGTAAGTGCTGAAAAATTGTGTAACAATTTACAATGTAAATTTTCCATGTTAAATGTAAAAATAAGTAAATCAAGGGTTTGTAGTTTGTATGTCTTAGAGGTTTTTAATTTCATTTTTCTCATAATTAATTTTATTGTCTTCTAAAAAGTATTCGTCCACAAGAATTTGAAAATTAAATAAGAAAAAGAATGAATCCTTCACCACAGTGTTATTGAATGGAACTGGGGCCCACGTGCCTGGTGCAGCAAAGCCAAACACTGACATCAGGATAGCCATGAGATAAAGTGAGGCATTTATTGCAAGATTCCAGTCAAGGAGAATTGGGCAGCTCATGCGTAAAACTCAAACTCCCTGATGGCATACAGGTAAGAATTTTTAAAAGCAGAGAGGCAGAGGTTACAGGCAAAGTCATAGTCAATACATGGAGGCTAAACATTAATTTGACCTAAAAAGACAGGACATCTAGAAGTGAGGACCCCCAGATCCTAAGTGGACTCAAAGACTCTGATTTATAATTGGTTAAGAAGGCAAAGCTTTGTCTCAAAATTTGAGATCAGCAGAAAAAAATGTTAGCTCTGGCTTGTAGGCATGACCTCCTCTAGGCTCCCCAGGAAAAAATTTAGAACAAAAAAAAATTTAGAGTTCAGTCCTTAGATTCCCCTTATCTGAGGTCTATGCCTCAGTGGATCTATTTGGTGTGGGCCTGGATTCTGAAAAATAACTCAGTGACATGGTTAAGATGTTAGCTTTAGTTTCTATAGGGAACAAGACATCTCCTGACTCTAACTTCTTTGGTGATTGTTTTAAGTTACTATTACCTTCTTACTCATGAAGCTGCTTATTTACTTTTCAAGGCTAGCTAGGCACCTGGAATTTCCCTCAAAGGAGCTCGAGATTTTCCTGTATCACCTTGCTTTGGAGGACCAACGAGACCCTAAGAGGGGTCCCCTGCTCTGTCTGAACAGTAACATTCCTCTCAAAAGTAAATCAACACCCAGGCTACAAGGCTATGGGTGAAACTAAGCACATATTAGGAATTCCATATACTATCTCAAAATACTTTAAAAGTAATAATTAAGAAATGCAAATATTTATAAAATATGAGCATTTTCTGACCAGCTGACAGAAGCAGCATATAATGCACAAAGACGTAAAGATTACATTTTAAAATAGCAGAAGAGTCAAAGACAGAATCCATAAACCAAGGTAATTCAAATCAAGGGCACAGAATGCGTTTGACATTCATAGCTCCTTCATCATGGAACACAGAGTAAATCACCACCCTGCCAAGCCCCTGCCCCAGCACTGACTATTCCAGGCGTCCTCTGGTGTTCAGCTTCCCCCTTTGGTCACTGAACTTCTTCCTGGAGGGTATGTCCAGTGCCTTTCCGGTCACCTTGGGTCACTTGCAGGCCAGGAATAAATAGCAAAAGGAGTGTCCCTGGTACCCAGCTGAAGAGCAATGTAATCTGTTTAGTGAAATCCCATAGCATTTTGCATAGTTAATGTCTGAATTCAAGTTCAATACAATTTACAGCATAACAAGATTATTTTTGAGGTAATAAAACAATGCACTGTAGTTTTGTCTATTGTAAAATGGTCCTTTTATGCCACAAAGTTTATAATAGACCTGCTGTGGACTTTCTTTTAAACACGAATTGTTTCATACTCAGGTTTTTCATTGTCTTAATTTCCATGTAATTATACTCCTTTGTTCCACCTCAAGTAGCACTTTACTTTCCTTGATATTTAGACATCCAAATAATTGCAGATGGTTATCAAAGCCTATCTTTGCTTTCTCTAAGCCAAGGTTGAACCTATTTAATTCCTTTAACCTGTCCTCCTAAGTCAGTGCCTTCAACCCCTCAATCATCTTCCTGACTTCTTGTCTGAACTTTTTCCAAGAAAATGTCCACATCTTTCCTGGTCTCAGGCTCCCAGAACAAATGTGGTTTTCAGGTGCCATTTCATCAGAATCACTTCCCTACCCTGGGGTAAATCTCTTGAATTCTTCACATCCCTTTGGTCTTTTTCTCCCTTTCTACATCCAGGGTGGGTCCAAGGTGTTTCACTGCCCAAGGCCAAATGAAACTTCTTTTATGCCATGTAATCGGATTCATTTCAGGACTCACACTCCCTCCTCCACCCTCTCCTCCTCCTTCTTCTGATTCTGAATTATAGGTAAACTGCTAAGTTATCTGGCTGCAAGAAACTATAAATAAATACAAAGTCTTGTAGTATTAGGAAAGGTCACAGGCTCTGGAAAGCAGAATTGGGGAATCTGGCAATTCATTCAATTCTTAAGAGCCTCAGTGTCCTCATATTTAAAAGCAGGCAATAATAACTATTAAAATAATTAATTGGGAGGCCATTTGACTGAGGAGGCTCCTGAACCCTGGGTTCCTATGTAAGCAAATTGAAACCCAATTCAGTATAAACAGTAAAACAAAATTTAAGCATAACCAAGCAGACACTGTCAACTAACCTCTAACTAAGGACTTCCCACTGAAATAATCCAAATAAGTGTACTGCTTCATTTTGATCAATCAAATATTTTTTTGCTTTGCTTCCATGTTCACCCTATAAAAGCCTTCCTCTCATTCCCCTTAGGCAGAGGCTCCAACCACATGTGGTCTGTTTGGAGCTGCCCAATTCATAAATCAGTCTGCTCAAATAAACTCCACAAATTTTAATATGCCTAAGTTTATCATTTAACATAACAAAAAAGTATATAAAAATAAGAAGTATATAGAATTGTGTGTAATACCTAAGAAATTATATAAAGTAAGATTTGGGGAGGGTGTTTTGTTATAATCAGAATTTGTTAGAAAAAAAAGAAGGCAACAAAATGACTTAGCAAAAAATTAATATTACATATAGAAGAAATGCTATCAGTAAAGCAAACATCTTGCTTTCTCCAAAAACCCTAAAAATCATGAATGAGCTGTTGTTTAAACATGTACTAAATTGGCTTTAGTCCTATCAGAGAAGAAAATTTAGTACACTCTTTAAAGTCTGTGCATAGTCTCTTCCATGACTCCTAAGAAGCAGGATTTGCATGCCTATGAAACCTCACGTTTTCAAAAATCACATTATAAAAGCTACTCTTTCAGTCGGAGTCTGAAAAAAAGGAACCCAGGATGTACAGATTATCAAACTCATCAAAAAACTTATTACTTTTCCATAGGAAACTTTTAAATAAAGTGTTTGCTATAGCTAGCTTTTAAAAAGTCAGACCAATTTACTAAACATACTCAATGTTAAGAACTTCCAGCTTTTGTTCAAGAGAAAAGGCAATTTTTTTTCTACATCTTTTCTACACATCCTTTATCCTTTTAACACTCTTACTGTTAGGATAATCAGCCTACTTGTGATTCCTGTACTTCTTTCCATAGGATGAAGACTAAACTCACTAGTAAGGGAAGACCCGCCCACCTCTCCACTCCCAGTGAATGCTTGAAGGTCCCAGATGCTGGCCCAGACTCTGTTCGAGAATTTATCCCCAGTCGTTTTGTGCATTAGTGGCCAACCGTTCTCACAGTTCTCAGCTGCATTCATCTCCAGGCATTGTCCTGCATTAAAAACAGCTCCCTCACCCACTCCTTGCATCTAATGACTGGTCAGTCAAAGGCATTAGAGGCCTCAGGATTGGTTGAGAGCTTTGTTGCAATCTCATTGTAGGTCACCTTCCAGGTACAATCCTGCTTCTTACAGTCACCCTAGATGTTGAACTCATGCGCTCTTTGATGAAGTTCTTGCACCTAAATCTGTCTCGGATGTTGGTCCAAGGAAGCTGACTCTGAAGTGGGATGTTATATCAGCTGTATCACTAGTTGGCCTGCTCATAGGACTCCCTCATTGGTAGTAGGGGGAGCACAGAGAGCCCCTGGCACAAGTAGCAGTGCAATTGTCAAAATTTTCTCAGTGGAGAGCTAGACCTGTGTACCAGTGGAAGGGAAGGCAGGGGCTGATGCAGCATAGCAGGAATTTGTAGTTCACATTGCTGGGATAAACTGAATTCTTGGGGAAAGACAGTAAGTATCTGAGAGTGAGTAATCGTTAATTAAACTATAATTATTCAAGTGGGATGAAGGGGGGCCTCCCTAGACAGTATATAAACAGACTCTCTTTTTTTTCTCCTGCAACTAGATGTTGTATTAGTCCATTCTGATATTGCTATAAAAAACTACCTGCAACTGGGTAATTTATAAAGAAAAGAGGTTTAATTGGCTTGTGGTTCCACAGGCTATACAGGAAGTATGGCTGGAAAGGCCTCAGGAAACTTACAATCATGGTGGAAGGCAAAAAGGAAGGAGGCACGTCTAAATGGCCAAAACAGGAAGAAGAGAGCAAAGGAAGGTAAGGGGTGCTACACACTTTCAAACCACCAGATCTCATGAGAACTCTATCATGACACAGAACTAGGGGAATGGTGCTAAACCATGAGAAGCCATCCCCATGTTCCAGTCACCTCCCACCTCCAACACTGGGGATTATAATTCAACGTGAGATTTGGGTGGGGACACAGAGCCAAACCACATCATTGGGCAAGAATAGCTTGAGAGGGTTAGACTCATGATGCAATTTAGGACTAGCAGAGCTCCAAAAGAAGTACTTTCAACTTTGACTCATTGGCTACACCACGGTCAGGGCCCTGACTGAGAAGTAGTGGAAAGCTAAGATATGGGATATCTGAACTGATACATTCAAAAATCTTATATCCTCAATTTTTCCTAAGCCCTTAGGGCCAGTAGAAGTGGCCCACTCCTCCCAGCTAAAGTCTAGTGATCCTCTTCTTTCTTAAAAATTATGAAGAGACTTCTGCCTTACAAGATTAAACACACACACAAGCACACAGGACACTCTTGATCAACTGCCACCTTCTGGCCACAAGACCAATAACCAAGTCAAAATATAATCCCACTGAATAAGTATTGGGTCTGCTAAGAAAACAAAGGGATTATACATTAATCTAGCCACAAGACCCAAAGAAGTACCCACAGAAACCAGAAGACTACATAAGGTCTGGAGTCTAAGAGTACTAGATCACCAGGAGCAGAACATAAACTGGATGCGGAAGAGTTTAGGTCATGGCAGTGCTCCTCTGTGACATAAAAGTCAGCACATTAGCAAGGATCCAGGGAGACAATCCAAACACACTGGTAGGGTGGCTCTGGGAAGATTGGAGAAAATGATAGCCCTCACTAAATGAAATAGAAATGCCAGAATTATCAAGGCCGATGGTGAGGAAGAAATTAAAGGACTCAAGAAGTGGGCACACTAGAGTGGAATAAATCAATCACAGAAAAAATAAATGTCTTACTTTTCCTTTGTAAGGTACAGTCATACATTGCTGCCAGAATTATCTTTTGATACTCATTTCTGATCATGTCATTCTTCTTATCGCATACTGAATAAAATTCAATGCAATTCTTTAAATCATTATTTTTATTATATGTACCTGCCAAATTACATAGGGGCTCAGTAAATAGTTGTTGAATAAATGAATGGACCTCATAAGCCCTCAAGACTCAGTTCTTCCTGTTACCTTCTCTTTAAAACACCTCTATCCATCCATCCACCCATCAAGTTTAGAGATAGGGTATCACTCTGTGGCCCAGGCTGGAGTGCAGTGGCATGATCACAGCTCACTGTAGCCTCAAATTCCTGGGCTCAAGTGATCCTCCTGCCTCAGCTTCCCAAGTAGCCAGGACTTGTCTTTTTTTTGTAAAGACAGGACCTCACTATGTTGCCCAGGCTGCTCTCAACTCCTGGCCTCAAGAGATCCTCGTTCCTCAGCCTCCCAAAGTGCTGGACTTACAGATATGAACCACCATCCCTGGACCAAATACCTCTCATTTAAAAGGACAGACACAATGACTTTCTCACCATTTCCCAATATGACAGCAATTCACTGCCTGTACCTTTTTATAAGCTGATTCTCTACCTCAAATGCTATTTCATCATTCTTTTATTCACGCAGCCAATAAATGTGTATTGAATGCTACATACACTCTCCCTAGTAACTCCCATTCCTTCTTCTTGTCACCATCTCTGAAAAGGGATTCTAGGCTTCCCCAAGCAAAATATTTCCTCTGGACTGTGGTATCTGGGGCCTTCCCCACTAGAACTTCCCCCTTTTAATTGCCATTTGTCAACATTCATATTTTTCTCCCCGACTTTACTGAGCGCACTCAGAGCAGAAAGACTACTATCTAATCAGACCCCAGCAAACAGGAACATGTGTCAGAGATATCTGTTTTGTCTGCCTAGATGGACTTTCAACGTTCTTCTTATAACACCCCTACTTCTTTTGGTGAACTACCACCTTCTCCCCACCTTCCCCCACAATCTATGTGTCTCTAACTGCTAATTACAAAAGTTTATTCCCTTAGGCACAAAGGTGGGCATGTGGCCCAGCGCTGGCCAGCAATGCATCTCCTTGGCCATCATACCTGGGCCAAGAATGGACACACAGTCCCAGGCAGACCAATAGGAATGGAGTCCTTCTCTGGAATGCTATTAATGGGCCCTATAAAGGGAGGAGATTCATCTTCCCTTTGGGTCCCTAACTTAAAGCAGCTTATGGCCATGAACTCCTGCTCTTACCACATGAAGGAAGTTCATCTGAAATAGGGAGAATGTGGCAACCAGCAGAGAGAAACAGAGCAGTAAGAACAGAGAGACAGACCAAACAACAGTGTTTTGGTCTTTGAAATCCCTGAGGTCAGCTACATCCCTAGTTATTGAAGTATACCTATCAAAAAGAGTATGTTGAACGAACACAAATGAAAACAAATTTAACTTTCAAAACTGTGTTGTCAAATCTCAAGTCAGACATATTAAATTGTCCATGAATTTTTACTGAGCCTCCACTATGCGTGGGGTATTCTGTTAGATGCAGGTGGGCACATGCTAGCACATTATTTTCATAATGTAATGCCATTTTATGATGCTCTCTGAAATTAGTACTTCCCGTAGAAAAAGTAAATAAATTTGAATTTTGTTAAATACTTATATTTTAGGGTGATAAACCCAACCTCTTTTACTATACTTCTATTCTTGGTTATGGGGTAATTTCTTCTTATATCATTCCACATAAAAGCAGATAATAACAAAAAAAGTGGCATGGATATTGGATTAGCAATGTAAAAGTCAGCTAACTAGTAAACATATCAAATGAGGCCAGGAATAACAATGCATGCTTATTATTAATGCATTATCAAATAACGTATTTGCCGACTAAGAGTTTAGATCGATTTCATTTTTGATAGAGAAGAAATGATAATGTAAGAATCTGATTGCTTTTTAAGGCTGTCTTTAATTCTGCCACCTAAACTGACTGAAAAGTTTTCCCCAAAGGTAGATTAACATAGAGTATAAATGCCAGATTGCAAATTTAAGTGATTTGTGTTCCACTTGGAAAACATGCAGTTCAAAACTTAACACCCCTAAAGAGGTGAATATATGGCCAACTCTTGATTTTCAAGCAGTGGGTAACTCATTTGAACATTTTTAGGCAGTGACTGACTCACCGCAATTAAGCCTTAGGGTCAGGTCTGAGAATACCAACTAGAAAGAGATTCCAGAGCATCATCTAATTTTAACAAGAGAATCTCTTTCAGGCTTTTCAATTCTCATCATTTTTTCTAAATGTTGAATGATATATAATATTAATTTCAACAGAAAAATATAATGGTAGGTAAGGGTTCAGAAGTAGTAGCATAATACAATGTATATCTACCCTATTTGTAATTTCATCTTATCACATCTGAAAGTTTAATATATAAAATTTTTTTCTACACTATCAAGTTTGCTGGTCATTGATTCATGAATCATATTAGAAGTAATACATTCTATATTCAGGAAAAGTAATAATATATGCTATGACAGGAAATGTTAAAAACAAGGATAGTTTGGAAAAAATAGAAATCAACATTACAATTTTAGAAAGTTTTAAGTACGTTAGAGCAAATATTTGGAGGACTTTTGCTAAAATTTTCACACTGTTTCTACTCAGTTAACTTTCTCATATTAAAAAAAAAAAACTACTCACCTCCCCTTTTCTTAAAGCAGTTAGCTCTCAAAATGCTCAATGTCCCAAACCTTTAAAAAAAGGCTGGGGGGGGGGGGTGGGATCAAACACAGAAAGTTCAATCTAATAGTTTGAATCTCTTTTTTTTCCTGCTTTGAAATGACAGCTATTTAAAATTAAAGAGTGACATATGAAAAAATATTTATGCCATATTGCATGGGATTAAAAATACTAAGGACATTTATAATTCGATATTGAGTCATCCTAAAATGTTTTAACACACTCATTTTTCTCGGAAGAAAAAACTTGAAAGGACATACAGTAAAAGAATATTAACAAGGTTAAGACATGAGGTTACAAAATAAAAATAATTAAGGAGAAAGCAAATGTGTCAACCATAAGTATTAACATAATTGAGAGTAAAATGTATCCATGATTTTCCTGAGATGAAAAAGGAACACCTATGATGTTCCTTGGAACATAAACATTCAAAACATAAAGCATATCAATTTCTTGTCTAAATAGTAAATAGTAGTAATATCATCTAGGATTTTATATATGTACATTGTATACCTTGAGAGCTAATGTTCTTGACAATAGTTTTACAACAAATATATAAAGTTTTCTTTTTTTAATGACTCTTCTACAGCTCCTGTTTACAAGAAAACATATCCTAAAGGTAAAAATAGGTTCCTGATAAAAGTCTAATTCTAACCCAACTGAGAAAGCTCAGCTCATTTCAAATTCCTAAACAAAAGAAAGTTCCCAAGAAGGGCCTTCTTGGCTAAATGAGGCATCCACCATTTTCTCTTCTATCACTACTAAGGACAAAAGTGGCAGCCGTGTTACTGCAGCTCACAGAAGTGGTCATCGCCAGTGGCCAACACCACCAATAACATTGCTTAGACCTATCAATATGCAAGTCAAGGCTGCTTCACATCATAAGTGCTGATGTCTATGCTGGGACCACCATCTCCCATTTCTGTAGAACTTCTGTCCCTTCTGCTCCTTGGAGTGATAAATGTTGAATCAAGGGAGATGTTATTAAAAGTGTTTATTTTTACTGAGGCTGTTATTGTATCCCCCTTACCCTAGCACATGTGGCCTAAGCTAGAAGATAAGGTGATATACACAGGCTTACCAACGATAACATTGCCTGTTTTCTTTCAAATGAGAGCATCTTAACTTCTCTTAGGTTAGGATACTTCTTTCTCAAGAGGCTTCTGAGCACTCATGTAAGTAGATTCACCCAAAGAACTGCCCCGCCCATCTTCCAGACATATTCAAGCATGTCTGAACCTCTGACCTTTTCCCATTTATATCTCCGTGTGGATATATTATCTTCAACAGGAATATGCCCATATCCACCCCAACTTAACTCTTCCTCTAACCTTATTTCAGCAAATGGCCCCTTCATCTATCCAGTTAATCAAGCCAAAATCATAGAAGTCAACCATAATTCTTTTGTTTCCCTTATCCCCTACATCCAATCCCCAGCAAGTCACATCAGCACTATTTCCAAACATTCATATTTCTGTGAGAGCCTCTTAATTAGTTCTTCTGCTTCTACTCTTGCCCCTGTGCTGTTTGTTCCCCACTCAGCAGTCAAAGTGATCTTTTAAAATGTGGTCATATCCTTCCCTGTACTGTAATGAGAATACAAACTCCTTACCATGGTCCATAAACCTCATGATCTGACCCTACCTACCTGTATTATTTATCTGTGTAACAAATTACCCCAACACTTAGTGGCTTGAAACAACACTTATTATTTCAGTTTCTGTATATAAGAATCCAAAGACAGCTTAACTGGGTCCTCCATGTCAGGATCTCTTTCAAGCTGCATTCAAGGTATTGCATAGGGCTGCAAGTCATCTCAGTGCTCAACTGGGGGAGATCTCATTCAAAGCTCACTCTTGTGGTAGTTGATAAGATTCAGCTCATTGTGGGCTGTTGTTCTGAGGGCCTCGTTATCCACTAGCTATTGGCCAAAAGCCAAGTCTAGTTCCTTGGATATAGATCACAGATCTCTCCACAGAGCTGCTCAAAACATTGCAGTTTGCTTCACCAGAAGGGGTGAGCCAAAAAGAGCCAGAAAGAGAGACAGAAAAGGAATAACACAGTGTGACAGTGTTCTCACTCAAATCTCACCTTGAATGTTAATAATCTCCACATGTCAAGGGCAGAGTCAGGTGGATACAACTGAATCACAGGGAGTGTTTTCCCTTATACTATTCTCAGGATAGTAAATAAGTCTCATGAAATCTGATAGATTTATAAATGGGAGTTTCCTGCACAAGTTCTCTTCCATGCTGCCTTGTAAGATATGCCTTTGTTTCTCCTTTGCCTTCTGCCATGATTGTTAGGCCATCCCCAGCCAAGTGGAACTGTGTATCCATTAAACCTCTTTCCTTTATAAAGAACCCAGTCTCAGGTATGTCTTTATTAGCAGCATGAGAACAGACTAATACAGTAAATTAGTACTGATAGAGTGGGGAGCTGCTGTAAAGATACACAAAAATGTGGAAATTATTTTGGAACTGGGTAACAGAGGTTGGAACAGTTTTGAGGACTCAGAAGAAGACAAAAAAAAAAAAGAGGAAAGTTTGAAACTTCCTAGAGGTTTGTTGAATAGTTTTGACCAAAATACAGTTAGTGATATAAACAATAAAGTTCAGGCTGAGGTGGTCTCAGATGGAGAAGAGGAACTTGTTGTGAACTGGAGCAAAGGTGACCCTTTTTATGATTTAGCAAACAGACTTAGCAAAATGCCCTGCCCTAGAGATGGTAGAACTTTGAACTTGAGAGAGATAATTTAGGGTATCTGGCAAAAAAATTTTCTAAGCAGCTTAGTGTTTAAGAGATGACTTGTGTGCTCTTAAAAGCATTCAGTTTTATTTATTCACAAATATATGGTTTGCAAGTGGAACTTATGTTTAAAAAGGAAGCAGAGCACAAAAGTTTGGAAAATTTGCAAACTGATGATATGATATAAAAGAAAAAGGCATTTTCTGAGAACAAATTCAAGCCAGCTGCAAGAATTTGCATAAGTAACAAGGAGCCAAATGTTAATCGCCAAAACAATGGGGAAAATGTATCCAGGGCATTTCAGAGACCTTTGTAGCAGCCCCTCCCATCACAGGCCCAGAGGCCTAGGAGGGAAAAAATGGTTCCACGGGTCAGGCCCAGGGACCCCACTGCATGCAGCCTAGAGATACGGTACCCTGTGTCCCAGCTGCTCCAGCCATGGCTAAAAGGGGACAAGGTACAGCTCAGGACATGGCCTCAGAGGGAGAAAGCCCCAAGCCTTGGCAGCTTCCACATGGTGTTAAGACTGCAGATTCAGAGAAGCCAACAGTTGAGGTTTGGGAACCTCTGCCTGGATTTCAGAGGATGTATGGAAACCCCTGGATGTTCAGGGAGAAGCTTGCTGCAGGGGTGGGCCCTCATGAAGAATTTCTGCTAGGGCAGTATGGAAGGGAAATGTGGGGTTGGTCCTTTCCCCACATGAGGACACAGCTACAAGGTGCCATTTTGAAGCAAAGATTGAGCCTTCAATCTTTTGAAGCAAAGATCGAAACCAAATATGCTGACCTCTTGATCTTGGACTTCCCAGTCTCTAACATTAACTAACTTCTAGGTGGAGAGATCATGACAGGAGGCAGGACTAGATTTAAGCTCCCACTCAGATGGACAGAACAGCATATGGAGGCTTGCAGCATGAACTTTGACTGCAAAATGATTGCAGGAATACATTAGGAAAGTCAAGAGAACCCACAGACCCTCCGAAGGAAGCAGATTGTTCCTGCAGGACCCGGGAGACACCCCAAATGTTGTGAGTGCCCAAACGGTGGAAGTGGGAAAGGAATATCATCCACCCCCAAACACACACTCTCACTGGGGAACATCAAGGTCTAGACTAAAGATTCTGACCTTAGCTGGAAGTGAGTCAGGCTAGAGAGCTGAGTGAAATACGGGAGTAGGGGAAGCAGTGGGATATCCCTGTGGGCTTTCTGGGTCCCCTAGCAAGCCATGTCTGCCTCATCTCACAGGAGTCTTTGAGGATGCCTACCAGGGTACTGGGAAAAAGCCACAGGGAGAAGGAAACCTCCAACTGAACTATGTAACAATTTGAACCAATTGAGAAGTCTTCCCTTGCCTTGCTAGAGAACTAAAACTTCAAAATACAAGAACCTTAAAGAACACCTTGG
>PVKP010022292.1:0-37885 GCA_004027715.1 Plecturocebus donacophilus | reverse complement strand
GTTTTTTCCAGTTCTGTGAAGAAGGTCATTGGTAGCTTGATGGGGATAGCATTGAATCTGTAAATTACTTTGGGCAGTATGGCCATTTTCACGGTATTGATTCTTCCTAACCATGAACATGGAATGTTTCTCCATCTGTTTGTGTCCTCTCTTATTTCATTGAGCAGTGGTTTGTAG
This sequence comes from Plecturocebus donacophilus, assembly GCA_004027715.1. Taxonomy (NCBI): domain Eukaryota; kingdom Metazoa; phylum Chordata; class Mammalia; order Primates; family Pitheciidae; genus Plecturocebus; species Plecturocebus donacophilus. The sequence goes on along the minus strand of PVKP010022292.1, from coordinate 37,708 downwards.
TTCTCCTTGAAGAGGTCCTTTATGTTCCTTGTTAGTTGTACTCCTAGGTATTGTATTCTCTTTGTAGCAATTGTGAATGGCAGTTTGTTCTTGATTTGGCTCTCTTTAAATCTGTTATTGGTGTATAGGAATGCTTGTGATTTTTGCACATTGATCCTTACATTTTTTTAAAAGTTGGTGCCTTCCCACACCTTAGCCTATATGTCATCTACCTAGAGAGGTTGTCCCTGACCACCCAATCTAAATTAAGTCCCCTCCTATAATTTCCTCTCATTAACACCTGTTTATTTTCCTTCTTAGCCCGTACTATAACTTGCAAAGTCCTTGTCTATGTGTTGTTCTCTCAATATTAAACTGTAAATTCTCTCTTTATTGTGTTTATTATTGAATATTTAGTGCCCATCACATAGTGGACAGATGTTTTGGTTAGGATTCTACCAGAGAACAGAGCTAGCAGATTTTATGTATATATGTAAATACACACACACACACGTATAGAGAGAGAAAAAGAAAAAGATATATTGCACAAACTACAAAAGGATCTTTTATTTCTTTTAAGTGTCTTTTTTTTTTTTTTTTGAGACACAGTCACAGTCGGTCACTCAGGCTGGGGTGCAGTGGCATGATCTTGGCTCACTGCAGCCTCGAACTCCTAGGCTCAGGAGATCCTCCCACCTCAGCCTCCCAAGTAGCTGGGACTATAGGTGCATGTCACCACACCTGGCTAACTTTTGTCTTTTTTGTAGAGACCAGGTTTTGTGGTTTTTGCCATGTTTCTCAAGCTGATCTTGAACTCCTAGGCTCAAGGGGTCCGCCCACCTCGACATCCCAAAGTGATTACAGGCACAAGCCATCACGCCCAGCCTTCTTTGGGTCTGTTATTTTTAGCATCACCTGAGTGATATGCTTAGTTTGTTATTTTCAGTCTTCTATATCTTTCCCTTCATGCCCTGCAATAGCTGGAAAAATTTATGGATACAGGACATAACCAGAAAGAATATAATCTTACAGTTGATCATAAACAACTTGGACTGCAGAGGATGGCATTCTGGAAAATATTTCTCCTTGTTGAGTTGCTTTGTAGTCCATGCAAAATCCTCCCCAGTTAGGACCCCATGAGTCTCCTCGTCTCTTGATCTCCCTTAACCCTTTCATCTCTAAGACTCCCACATCCTGAAAGCTTGCAGGACGTCCTTCAGGGAGCCAAAGCACTTAGCACTGGTCCAAGTTCAGCAACTCCTCTTAGCCCCTCAAAGCCAAAGCTGGCAAAACTCCTTTGCTCTACACCAAGCTTGTTCAACCCAAGGCCCATGCCCCACGTGTAGCGCAAGAGGACTTTGAATGTGGCCCAACAAAATGTGTAAACTCTCTTCACGTATTACAAGATTTTGGGTGTGTGTGTGATTTTTTAAAGCTTATCAGCTATCATTAGTGTATTTTTTGTGTGGCTCAGGTAATTCTTCTTCTTCCAATGTGGCCCAGGGAAGCCAGAAGACAGGGCACTCCTGCTCTAGACCCACACATTCTTCCTATCTAAAAGGTCAACATGCCTCTCTCTTATTTATATACCCCATCCTTCACAACTTCATAGTATCATTGCTGTGCAATATTTTCCAGAAAGACTCCCCACAATAATGAGGAAAAGGTAGACTGAAGAGAATCAGAGATTGCTGTCTCTGCATGCTATTTATGACACAGTTTTCGTAATTTTTCCTCAGTAGTCTAATCTCACAAGTTTGATAACATGTGCTTACATTAGCATTGACTTTTAACCAGTTGCAAATATTTGCTTTTATTTCTACTTTAACCCAAGATTACTTAGAAAAGCTTTTTAAAAATTTTTTAACTTTCAAGTTTATTGTTTATTTTTTATTTTTGACTATCTTTTGGTTAATTTCTGTTCTTGTTATATTGTGGTTAGAAAATGAGATTTCCCTTTGAGGCTTAATGAACATTTCAAATTTTTTGAAAAGCTAGATTAGCAAGAATTCAATGATTTAAGTAAAATTTAAACATTTTTAGTCATTTAGGTATTCAAATATCCCACATGTATTTGAAAAGAATGCAAATTACCTATGGTCAAGGTTACACGTGGTTTATTCAAATCTTGATAGCTTTACTAATTTCTTTTTCTCTGATCCAAAAAAAAAGCATTAAAATATGTTACTACTGTGGGTTTGTTAAATCCTCTATCAAATTTTCCTTTATGTATTTTGCAGCTACATTGTTTTATAATTTTGGTGGATTATATCTTTCACTAATATGAAATATTTCTTTTGTCCCATTGAATGATTCTGTCCATTAATAATTAATACTAATGGTTTGTTCGTATGTTTAGTATTTTCTTGTACTTTTTTCCCTCTCTTTTTTTTCTTTATATCTCTTAAAAAATAGCAGATAGCTGGATTTTTTTCTGTTTTCCTTCTCAGCATCTCTGTCTTTTAATGGGGAAATATAACCAATTTACGTAATTATCAATCTGATATGCCTTTTCTTATTCTTGCCATATTTGTAATGTTTTCTTTTTATCATTTTCTTGTTTTTTTCCTCTTTTCTTTTGTTACATTAATTTTTTTGCCTACTCTTTTCTTATTTATTTGAAAGTTACAAGTTCTCATCCATTTTTTTTTGGTTACCCTGAAAGTCGCAATTCACTTTAAAAATTCTGTTTACCTATTTGTTGTCAAGATATAATCTGTATGTTTTTTGTCTAGCTACACAAAACAAAAATTTTAGCATGTTTTCACTTACTTCTGAATTCTTTATATTTATCTTCTAGTTGAAATGGTGTTTGATTTTATTTCCAAATCGCTATTAGTTTTTTTTTTTTACATTATGCATGAGTGATTGTTTAGACATAACTATGTGCTTTAGCAATTTCTTGGCTTATTATTGCTTCTGTAAGCTAAATATTTTCTCTCTTAGATTCATTTTCTGTCTTACTGGATTATATTCTTGAGTAATCCTTTCAGAAAAAAAAATCTGTGGGTCGTGAAACTTTGAATACGTACATGACTAAAATGTTTTAATTGTGCTTAAATAATTGAATTCTTGCTAATCATCTAACTTTTTAAAAAAACATTTAAGCTCCAAATTGTCTTACAGAATTTCAAAGATATTACTCTATTATCTTCTCACATTCACAGCTGCTGATGAGAAATCCAAAGTTAATCTGATTTTTGTTTCTTTGGAGATAGGATTTTTTTCTTATTGGATGCTTTTAGGATTTTCTGTTTATTCATGGATAATGAAATACATTTTGATGGGTGCTTTTCAAAAATCCTACCCAGTGTCCATTGGACCCCTTCATCTGAAGACTCTTGTCTTTCTTTAGACATGCGAAATCTGTCTGCCCTTTTCTTCCTCCCTTCCTGACTCTCTTCCTCACGTTCTCCCTATTTTTCGTTCCTTTCTTCCTTTTTTCTTTCCTTCCTTTTTCTTTCTTTTTTTTCTTCTTTCCATTACCTCTGCTTTCTCTCACTTCATTGTTCCTTCCCTCCCTCTCTTCTCCCTCCCTTTCCCTCCTCCTCTGAGGGGAACTCCTGAATTGTGCTAAATTATGAGAAAATTCTTCATCTAGATTTTCTAATGAATGTTTACATTTGTCCATTCTTATATTAGGCTTATTTACTGAACTTATAGTTTCTGTGATCAAAAAATAAAGACAAAAAACCCAAAATTATATAATTTTTTTTCTAGTTGCCTATCTTGTTGCATTTGAATATGTATCGATGTGCCTCTACTATCACACTGAGGATATTAACTACAACTGTTTTGGAGTCTTTTCTGTTTGTTCTATTTACTCATTTGAGTTTGCTTGTTTGTTGAGCTTGCTGCCTCACTTTCACAGTGTTCCTCAAATGTTTGGTGATTCGTGGTTGTGTCCTTTTTTTTTTTTTTTTTTGGCAGAGTCTTGCTCTATCGCCGAGCTGGAGTGCAGTGCCGGGTTCAAGCGATTCTCCTGCCTCAGCCTCCCGAGTAGCTGGGACTATAGGCGTGCACCACCACGTCCAGCTAATTTTTGTATTTTTAGTAGAGACGGGGTTTCATCATGCTGGCCAGGATGGTCTTGATCACTTGACCTCGTGATCCATCGGTCTCTGCCTCCCAAAGTGCTGGGATTACAGGCGTGAGCCACCGACCCCTGCCCTGTTCTTATCTTTGTATCAGTGGTTCTGTCTGTGAATTCCGTTGCTGTTGACTACAGCTTGCCTCCAGGGACATAAATAGATAAAAGATATGTAACTTCCGATGTGAGGTGGGATGGGATTTGTGGCCAAGAGGAGGTATTCCAATCATTGTCTTCAGCGTGAGAGGTTTTCCCACCCACCTTGGAAGTTGACAGCCATGTGGTAGCACTGCTTTGTCCTTTCATACAGTCCCCATCAAAGGTGTCAAATAGCTGCTGCCCACTGCTTTGTGTACTCAAGAGAAAGGGGACAGGCTGATTTGTCCAGCACATTTATCAGTATTACAACTATATTTGATCTCTATTAAGAGGCCTGTAGAGATTTCTTAAAGCCCCCTTAAAAATACTTTTGTTTTATGATTTGCAAATTGTATTAAGAAACGTCTAAAGAAATATGCAATTTTCAACTTGTTTTAAAAAGGCAAAACTAGCCCTTAATCATATTCCTGGTAATGTTAATTGTTCTCACAGAGGGAAGGTGGAATTACAACTTTGATTAAAGCAAAAAGGTAAGCAAATGCAAAAGAGTTACATCTTAAGCCAGACCTTATTTTAAGAATTTTTTTATGGGGGCATTATTACCATTATTGGCAACACAAAAAACTAAAAGGAAAACTAAGTGCCCCCCTTAACAGAATAGATCTTCAAGATTTCTATATAATTTGAGGAGAATAAATGGGAGATAGAAAAAGGAATAAGATCAATTTAATTTGATGTTTTTAAAGAAACCAAGGACATTCAAATGATATTTTTAAAAAACTTTACAAAGAAAATCTTATTACTGTTACATAAAACGTTTAATGTTTGTGACCACTAGAATATTGTATTTGAGTAGGGTTGCCAGGCATTCTTTACCTACAAGGCATATCCAGTGTCCTGTACTGACTTTGTCAGAATACCTTAAACGCCCTGTATTCAGCTTTTTTCTCCCCAATAAATTAGAATAATTCAGCAGTTAGAGCTATTTTTCTACCACCATGGTAAGTGCTTAAATTACTTAAATGGCAACATCAGCTAAAAATCATACCTTTGCAAATAAACATCTGGACAATCCCTCATTGTCTCTCCTGCAGATTTCGCTGAGAGAAGACTAAAAGAGGAAACTGGGAATTAAAAGTAGTTAGTTTTCATATTTAAGAAAGGACAAGACTTTTTTTTTTTTTTTTTTTGGCCACATTTCCAAGTTATAAATGAGTAAGCACTGTTCATTCCGAGACGATTTTGTGCGAGGCACAGAGGCTCTGAAAATCAGCCAAACAGCCATAGCTTCACTCCTATGGCCATGCTTCTGATCATCAATCAGTCAGAAAACACCCTCCGTACAAACTTCTGAAATGGAGCAAATCCTTGAGAGCCCCAAGCTTCTGAAAGCCAATCAGTCTCAGTAATCTGAGATGGCCCACCCTTCCAGATTAACAGCCAATCAGCAAGGGCCCCACTCTAGCAGCCCTGCTCCAGTCAGCCGGTCAGCAGCAGCCTTCCTCTGGCGACCACAGTAAGAGGGCTGAAAATCCTTCCGTCTCTGCACACTTCACTTCTGAAAGTCCGCCAGTCCCTGAAAGTCAGGCTTCTCAAAACCTATAGAAGATCAACTCTGGCTTTGCTCCAGACTATCTTGCAAACACAATTCTTACTGTGTCTTATAAGTTATCTTCAAGCTCTTTGTGTAATTGCAGTTATTCATTCAGCCCAAAAATCCTCAGCTATAGGTCAGATGTGGCTCATGCCGGTAGTCCCAGCGTTTTGGGAGGCCAAGGCAGTAGGACCTCTTGAACTAAGAGTTTGAGACCAGCATGGGCAACCAAGCGAGATCTCTATCTCTACCAAAAAGTTTTTTAAAAATTAGCTGGTTGTGGCCCCAGCTACTTGGAAGGCTGAGGTAGGAGAATCGCTTGAACCCAGGACTTTGAGGCTGTGATGAGCTATGATATACCACTGCACTCCAGCCTGGGCCGTGGAGACAGTCCCTTAAAATATATGTATGTATGCATGTATATCAGCACATACTAAGAGCTGTGCCTAAGAGAGGTATTATTTCTTCAACTAGTACCAAAGAAAATGATAAAGTAACAATTTTTTTGATTAAGAGAAATTCAGCTGAAGTGAATTAATCACAACAGAAACTGTAATAGCTTTCCCTAGTGTTATGTCATCATCAATCTTAGAGCTCAAATGACTATTTGAAGGTACTGCTATCAGAGCATTTATCGATTCCAAAATTGCAAGCAAATATTCAAGTGCCAGGCCTAAATCTACAGCAATAATAAAAATTATATAATAGCTGCATTTACTCTACAGATCATCAAAAATCTAAATGCCTCACCTTTTGTGGCATAGCCAAGGGTGAATAAAATAATCATGATCAGAAAAAAAAAGTCCTATTTCTTGTGCAATATTTATCTTGTGAAAAAGGATTGGTTATAAGGCTATTGTGAGTAAAATCTTCCAGAGGAGACTTCAGAAACATTGGAAAATTTTAGTGGACTTTATTAGTGAGCTAGGAATTCATGAGATAAATTGTATAGCTTTTGGTGGGGATCATGTAAATGTATGTGTACAGGTACAGAACAGGTGTAGTCAAAGCTGATGCAAAGCATGAATGATTCCATAGAAGGTGTTGGCTCTCCTGTCCATATTCTGCATGATGCTGTTCAAATAACATATGACATTCCCTCTACTGATATGGTCACTACATTGTTATGAAATTCTTCTCTTACTTCAACATTTACGTAGCAGGTCCTCAAATAACACCATTTTGTTCAACATCATTTCCTTGTAACATTGATGAAAAAAATTGACTAAATTGTCACAGTAGGAGTATGTGTGAGGGCACCCTGCAGTGGGTTGGCATCCTGGCCAGCGTGGGTTCCCACCTGTGCCCTGAGCTTCCAGGATAGACTCCAGCCATCCTCATCTCTGAACTGGAACATCTGAGTAAATAATTATCATGTTTGTATTAATCTTTCCTAAATGTATTTATGTTCACATTTATTTCAACGTTTAGTATTAGAAGTGTTTTGGGTCTTTATTCAGAAGTTTGATGATGTTTTTGCGACCAGAAATATGCCATAGAAAATTTACTCCTGTTTATATCAATCAGCCAATGGTGAATTAGTTTCATTATATGCAATTTCACTTAGTCACAGTTTCTAAGAACCTATGGAGGACCTGCAGTGAGGACTTACTGTACTTAACAAACAGCATTATTCTGTTCTCTCAAATCCAAAACCTATTGACTCTCTTTAACAAATGTATTTGGGAGAAAGCTCAGTATGAAATCATACCTTAATTCTGAAGAAAAGACCTCCATATAACATGGTCTCTTGTGACTGGATTCTTTCACACTTTGTATAATATTTTCAAAGTAATAGATGTTGTAGCAAATTTTTTTTTGAGACAAGGTCTCACTTTGTTGCTCAGGCTGGAGTGCAGTGACGTGATCATAGCTCATTGCAGCCTTGAACTTCTGGGCTCTAACAGTTCTCCTGCCTTAGCCTCCTGAGCAACTAGGACTACAGGTGTGCACCACCACACTCAACTAACTAAGAAAAAATAATTGTAGAGATAAGGTCTTGCTATGTTGCCCAGCTATAGCAAGTGTTAGTACTTCATTTATTTTTGTGGCCAAAAATATTCCATTGTATGAATGTATCACATTTTGTTTATCCATTTACAATGGATGGACATTTGGGTTTTTGCTATTTGGGTTGTTACTTAGGTGGAATTACTGGGTGATATGGTAAGTCTATGTTTAATCATTTGAGGAACTACCAGACATTTGCCAAAGTGACTGTACTGATTCTCATTGCCACCAGCAGTGTGTGAGCGTTCCAATTTCTCCACAACCTCATCAGCACTTGTTATCTGACTTTTATATTCTAGCCATCCTAGTGGGTATAACGTGGTGTCTCATTGTGGTAACAAGAACGAACAGACAGAATTGGGTTAGCTTCTACTGTAGTAATTGCTAGAGGAGATAGAAGACAACTTTAACTAAAATAATAACAAACAAATAAGCCCCCATTCAAGAGGACTTTTTTAAGCATAAAAAGTACTTTCTCTAAGAAGCATTGTTTTTAAGTTAAATAACCAGCAAAAAATGGAAAAAGAGGAAAGAAGCAGTTGAGAATCCAATTAATGGTGTAATAATCAAGTGGAAGAAATATTTCAAAACAAAGAGCAAAACTTCCAACCTATGTAAAGACTGAAGTCACCACCTTGAAAAGTTTTACTGAAAATTTCAAGCAGGATTAGAAAAATAAGTAATATGTCAATATCTAGATACAGCCTAGTAATTTTCTGAATTGCAAGAATAAAGAGAAAATCTTTCACACTTCCAGGCAAAAGACAAAATCTCAGATTGGCATCAGACTACTCAAATGCAGTGATAGAAGCCAGAGGGTGGTGGAATTAATATCTGCAGGATGTCGAATGAAAGGAGTGCAGTCTAAGAAGCCTACTCTCAGCCAAGATGCCATTAGCTCTCAGAATAAAAAGCAACCTATTGATAAATATATTATGAGTTAGATAATATATCCCACACATATCTTAGCTGAGGCAAATACTAAGAAAGGAGACCTCAAGCTCAGGGAAGCTCAAAAGAAGATGCAAGAGTGATGCACAATTATATTATTGGTTAAATATAAATAAATAGTGCTACAGAGATTAGAAATTTTTATGTCAATGAGAAATAAAGTCTTAAAATTGAAGACATATGAAAGAAAAATTTAATAGTGTAAAACTAAAAATACCAAGGAATCTCAGCAAATAGGAAAGGTGGGAGGTGAGGGAGCTTAGCATTTGAAAGTTTATTTAGTGACTGAAGAAGCAAAAACGTCATGGGGATGAACAGAGGGCAATAGAACCTTTTGGTATGTTATTTTTATTCAATAGTAGAAAATATTTATTAGGACTATGAGAAATTAGAAAATGACCTCCAACGGAATGGAAAAGTGAGAACTTCTAAAATAAGAGTCACTTCCCAGGGGAATTTGGTAAGAGCCTCTGGAAGTTTAATGCCTCAGGGCTTAGTTTCCTGGCTCTTAGCCACAGCCTGAAATCAGGATATTTTGCTGGTCTCCTGATCAAATTTGTGAGAAAAACCTGCTAGAGAAGCAAAGCAGCATAATGCATGAAGCACAAACTTTGGAGTCAGATAGAACTTGGTCTCAATCAGAAATCTGCCATGTTGCAGCTTACTCTGAGCCTTTGATTTTCCTTATCTGTAAAATGGGGATAAGCAGCTCCCTCACAGATTGTTAAGAAGACCAAGTAAAATAATATGTGAATATGCAGTGCAGTGCCTAGCACAGGCCATTTTTATTTTATTATTACTCTAATGATGTATTTATTATTATTGTTTCTTACCCTAGCCTGTTCAGATACTCTGACACCCAGAGGACCAGGTAGGGCTCAGCTGGTGAGCCAGAGGCTTTTGTTTCAGCATCCTGACCCCTGTATTTGTTCTTCCCTATGTGACTTTGCTGTGCAATTTCAAAGCCACTCTCTCATGCTGAGATGACCCAGGATCTTTCTAAAATCTCACCTCTCACTTAGCCTGGCTATTTGGACCATTGTTTATTTGAATCATTGAAAAATCTTTAAATAAATTTGTTCACCAATTTATTTACATTTTGTGGAGTGAAGACAGTGAAAGAGGTAAAAAGAGATTATTTTATGTCTATTCTGAAAGAAATATGTGAAAATTACTTTGTTAAGTAAAGAATTTTGATTCCAACCATTTCGAATTTTGAAATTAAAAGAAATGAGGTTGAGTTTGACTTTCTCAGACTAAAGTCGACACCTATATATTAAAAACAATTGTTTTCCCATTGGGGCTACTTCAGTGTCCTGCTGTTATCTGATATGGGTACAGAAAGATGCATCAGACTCAAACACAGTTAACGGCTCAGATTAATTGCATCTATCTTAAAATATTGTAGATGGAAAAAAAATGATGTTCTTGCAAACAAGGGCTGAATTAACATATGCAGGTATATTTATATGTTGGAGAAAGATAAAATATAACAAAATAAGCAGAACTAGATTTTCATGAAGCATTAAAACTACATTTAATGATTCACATGAGCATTCTTCTTTCTGAAACAAATGTGACAATTCTTCCCACAGTGTACCTAGGAAGACTGCTGTATTTGCTGCATAACAATCTATTTACCCAAGCAAATTAGTGAATCTGTGTTTTATTATCTGAGACATTCACATAGAATAGGCTGTCCCTATAAAGCAACGTGGATACTGTCATTAGCTGCATTTATTTTTCTTGCCCCTTCTCACTCACATTTCCCTTCTGGTCATATTCTACGGGTAACCGTGCAATTCAGTTTGATAAGAGAATTAGTATAAATCAGGCTAGTTCATAAATTCTATTTCCCTGTAATGCTGCCCCTAATCAAATTTCACTTCATCGTCCCAAGATATGTTTCTTCCTGACTTGTCTAGGTCAAATGTATAAGAAGATCCCTTCTCCTTGGAGTTTGCTGGAGATTTAACAGTAATCTTTGATCACTTTCTCTCTGCAGCCAATCCATAATCAGGCCCTGTGAATCCTGCCTCTGCAATGGCTCATCTGTCCCCTTGCTTCCTGTCCATTTCCACTGCCAACTCCTAGTCCAGATCTTCCTGTCAAATCTCGTGCAGGGACCTCTGAAATGACTTTTCTTGTCTTCAGTTCTCTCCTTCCAACAAATTCATACAAAGAACCAGGTAAAATTTCCTAATGCCCTAATGATCACATCACTGTTATGTCTGGATCTCTCGTCATTATTTACAGAATGAAATCCAAAGTCTTCAGCCTTTGCCCACTACTTTTCACTCAGCCTTCCACTCTCACTATGCCCTCAAGTCAAATTTGACTCACAAATTTCCAAACTAATGAAGCCTCCTTAAATGGATGAGACACAGAAGTATATAAGCCTTGGCCACCTTAAGACTTTCCATCTCCCTACAGTACCCTGTCCTTCAGGTCTACATGTAAAGAACCAACCCATCCTTTAGGCAGAAAAGCTCCCACTCTCAACTCCCGTAGTCCTCAGTTCATATATCTTTCATTTGTTCATTTGTCATTATTCTTATTGGTTTGATACTGATAGCATGTGTGTGTGTGTGTGTGTGTGTGTGTGTGTGTGTGTGAGAGAGAGAGAGAGAGAGAGAGGTGAGAAAGAGAGAGAGAGAGAGAGAGATACTCCTGTGCAGGATGGAGACTGTGTTTTTAGATTTGCTACAACTCCTTGAAACAAGATCTAGCATCTCAGAGGGACCAAGAGATGTATGTTGGATAAATAAATTATTTTATTTACTGAATTGGTCTCACCCAAAGCAGACTTTCTACAATTTATTTAACTGCAAAACTTAGTTTCCTAATAGAGTTCTCTGACATTTGGGCAAATTTTATTGTATTATTGATAAAAACGTTTTAATTATATATCAGCAAGTTATGTGTGTGTGTGTGTGTGTGTGTGTGTGTGCGCACGTGTATATGTATGTATATATATATATGTATATGTATATATATATATATATATGTATATGATGCTGCTCGCAATCTGGGGCTGTTGCCATTTGTGTCTCCCAACATGTCCAGAGAGAGCAGGTGTTTCTTTGTACTGTACTTTTCTTATTTATACACATAAAGGGTGTCCCCTGATTCTCGAATTAATGGGAGCCATGAATCCTTTCAGTACCTCAACCTCTGGCCAAAGGAAGAACTTTGTCTGCTCCCACCAAGAAGCAGGTGCCTTGTCCTTTCCCATTAATGGGCACCTTTCCCGTTAACCTTGCCAGCATATAGCCACTGCTGCCCAATCTGGAAGGATGTCTCTCTCCCTTATTTGCTGACTGTGGCTGCCCAGTCCAAGGAGCTTTCTGCTACAGAGCTAACACATTGTTCTTGAACAGAGAGAAATAATGTAGAGGGATTATCTTGTCCTAAAACGTTGTGTTGCCTCTCAGAGTGGAAATGTACCTTTTGAATGCTCCAGGTGTCCTCTGAACAAAGTCTGTTGTCTCTGTCCACACACAACTTTGAAGTCGATTATCAGGAACATCACTGTTAAGGGGGGTGAAATGGTGGGGACGTGGTTACTCTGGTGGAGACTGAGAAAAAATAGATGGAGCACTGTCCTTCCTGACTATTAGGCTTAAATGATTTTTGAGTGGATTCCCCAGTGGCATGGATTGTCACAGTGCCCATGTTGTTCCTGGCTGTTAATACAACATGCTTCCCAGAAGGGAATCTTTCCTCCCCAGACTAATAAAACTGGCTACCACAGATTAGGTGTGTGGTGAAGTGGAAAAATCCCACAAAATAGACGTGCGTCAGAGTTTCTGAAATTTGAGACACAAGAGATCAAAGAAACTCTGTAAAGACCTCTTTAAATCCTGTGGATGAAAAACAAAAAGATGTAATCAGGCAGGCAAAACTATGATTGAAATCCCAGGATGTACAGTAAAATTTCAAAGCCTGGCTGGTTTGGTTGCTAGAGGAGTTGGAGGGTTGGGAGGCCCTAATCCAAGACCACTTAGTCTATCCTTCCCCCTCACTAAATGTTTGTGTCTGGGGCAAATCTAGGGAATCCTAGGGTTCTATGGAGCTCAGTTTTTGTTTTTAATCCTTTAATTGAATGATAAGGAAACCAAGCTCCAAAGAAGCTAGAAGCCCAGTAGCCCAGTAGAAGTTAATGACAGAGCAAGGTTAGAATTCAGGACTCTTGGCTGAGTGTTCTTTCTGCTCCTGGTAGAGGTTTGGCACAAGCTGGGAAACAAAGTCAAAGGAGAAATGGACTAAAATTCCAAGAAGTTACCATGAAATAATTTTGGCATATAAGTTATAGTACAATAAACTCCCAACAACAGTAACAAGCATAATATTTCTTCAAGTCTGCTCTGTAGACCTTCTGAATCAGAATGCCCTAGATTTCTGGGAAAATGTTGTTAGAAGTATGTATTTCTGGTCTTCACTCTAGACCCGCAGAATTGGACTCTCTAGAGATGAGTCTAGGAAACTGCATTTTTAGAAACTCCCCTAGTGGCTTCTTACACTTGACAATGGCATACTCTATCCCTGCCAGCCGTGGCCTTCACGCCAAAGCAGGATAGGGTAGCACTTAACAGAATATGTCAGCTGCATACCATCTCCCATAACTGCTGTACTTGGTTTTTGACTTTTAAAAATACCTTAGGTAAGGACCAGTGTGATGGCTCACACTTGCAATCTCAGCACTCTGGGTTCCGAGGCAGGAGGATTGATGGAGCCTAGGAGTTTAAGACCAGCCTGGGCAACGTAGCAAGACCTCCATTGCTACAAAAACAATTTTTTTTTAAATAGCCAGGTGTGGTGGTGCACAGCTGTAGCCCTGGCTACTTGGGAGGCTGAGGTGGGAGGACCATTTGAGCCCAGAAGTTTGAGGGTATAGTGCACTATGATTGCACCACTGCATACCAGCCTGAGTGACAGAGCAGGACCTTGTCTCAAAAATTAATGAATTAGCTAATTAAATTTTTGTCTAAAAGTGGGATACAAAATAATAGCAAATTAGGAGGAATAAGTTCTAGTATTTTACAGCACTATAGGATGACTATAGTTAACAATAATATACAGTTTCAAGTAGCTAGAGGGAGGATATTGATGTTATCAACCCAAAGAAGTGATGTTTGAGATGGCGGATATGCTAATTACCTTGATGTGATCACTATACATGATGGGTATCAAAACATCACCATGTACCTTATGAATATGTACAATTATTATTTGTTAATTTTAAAAAATAAATTAATAAAAAAATTGTCCTGCCACAACTAAATGCAAGAATTGGTACCTCAGGAACCTATTACCTCATCGCAGAGCAAACACAGACTCATTCCTGTAACAGAGAAGAATGTGGCAAGCGCTGCAAGAAAGTGAAAATAAAATTCTATGGGAGCCCAAAGGTAAAGAGATTGCCTCCCACTGAGGCAACTTCTGAAATAATTGATATTTGGAAAGGAGCTGCTGTGTGCTCAGAGGACAGGGAACTGGGGCAGAGTGCATTTTTGGTGGAAGCAGGAGGAGGCAGAGCAGAGCCAGTGAGGTAGAAAAGCGCTATTTGTCCAGAGCGCAGGATGGGGAGGGGGTGTGTGTTTGTGGGGGGTCGGAAGGCGCAAAGATCTAAGTGCAAAACCTGGCTGTATTGGGCAGGGGAGGGGACGAGTGGATTGAGGGTCAGGGCTAGAGCCACGTGGGGTGTGATCACAGCAGGAGCTAGAATGTGGCTGTAACAGACTCAATGCATACGGACTTAGACATAAACATCAAGAGAGGTATTTCAGTAATTCACAATGGCAATGCAAAGGTGGTGACGGTGCAGGGGTGCGGCTGGGAGAGCAGGCTCCACCAACACCAAATAAGTCATCGAGGGAAAATGCCTGATCCCAAGCTCTTAGTAACTTTTGTCAGTTTTCTTTATAATGTGAGGGTATCTGATACCTTTTGGGTTTGGCCTTAGGCCTTCGCTAGATTTCAGGACATTGAAAAAAAGCTCACCTGTCTCCTGTTACACAGAGCCGTAATTCTGATGGAAGAATTTTGACATGGGTTGGGATCGATGGAGGATGTTGGAGCCTTCCTTTGAGCTCACTCATGAGTCTATCTGTAAAGTGCTTTGTCTTTGGAGTAATGAGTGTTTGTGTAAGTTTCATCAGTAAAAGAAGAGAAAGAAACAACCCAGTCTTGCAGTTTTAAAAGCAGTGTTATATGACCAGGTGTGTTGGCTCATGCCTGTAATCCCAGTACTCTGGGAGGCCGAGGTAGGAGGATGGCTTGGGCCAGGAGTTCAAAACCAGCCTGGGCAACATGGTGAGACACCATCTCTATCAAAAAAAAAAAAAAAAAAAACAGCCAGGCGTGGTAGCATGTGGTCCCAGCTACTCTGGAAGCTGAAGCAGAAGGAATGCAGATTGCTTGAGCCTGAGAGGGTGAGGCTTTAGTGAGCTGTGATCCTGTCACTTCACTCCAGACTGGGCAAAAGAGTGAGAAAGAGTGAGAGCCTGTCTCAAAAAAAAAAATGTGTTACCAAGGGTAAAAAGGTGATGGTCATTTGGTTGCTATAATCCTTTGTTCATTCTTTTATTCATGCATTCAACAAGTATGCTTTGTTGGAATTTGTTCTACCTTTGACTCCAGAGATCAACACTGGACTCCATCTAGGCCAGAGATCACACCCTGCTGACCACAGTGAATGGGTTGGGGATCATCATTGATGCACTCAGCACCCAGATAGCTAAATTCCTTTCAAAGCCTATGGAAAGATTGTAAAGAAATAACCCCTTATCTTGCCAAAATTTAAATAGAGAGCTTCGGTTGTAAGTCTGCAGGTTTGGGGAATCATCTTAACACAAAAAGGTAGACTTTAGGGTCAGGAAACATGAAGAGCAAGATAGAGTCCTAATAAGCTGTTTGAACTCCTTGGCACACCCTTGACTGATAACTTACTCTTGGACTTTGCAGTAACATGAGCTTGCTTTGTTCAGGTCAGTTTGGGTCACATTTTGTCACTTGCAACTGAGCAAGCCCTAACTGAAACAACTTGGAATATTGGTCTGGTGCCATGGAGTATAGCTATGAACATGGTCCCAAAGTTGATTACCTATACCCTGTCAAATAAGTAGGATTAAAGCATAGCCCAGTCTCAGCCTCTGCTATGACATAACAATAAGTTGGAGCTATTCAGGAAATATAAAACTGTTCTCTATTCCACTGGGCCTGAGTATCTTCTGAATATATTTTGTAAACTAAGAAGTCAGAAACCAGCTTACAAAGCAGACAGGAAAATCAGAATCACAATTGCATTGGCCACATTGTTTACTTTCTGTCCCTGCTTAATAGTTTTTCTTTTTTGTCAAAGGTCCAATGTCCTGGGCAGAATTGGTGTCTATTTCATTTTTTCCATTATGAAGCTGTGTGTCCTTGGGCAAAACATTTCATGTACTTTTGGCTAAGTGTTCTCATTGCTGAAATGGAGCAGGGTGAAATAATATCTACTTAACAAACATATATGTAAAAGAGATTTTAAAATTTAGAGGTCCAGTAAAAATGAAAGGATAAAAATGTATGTGTCTATATATATATATATAAATGCAGTCTTTCTCTGTCACTGAGCTGGAGTGCAGTGGCACGATCTGGGCTCACTACAACCTCCAACTCCTGGGTTCAATAATTCTCCTGCCTCAGCCTCCTGAGTAACTGGAATTACAGGCGTATGCCACCACACCCAGCTAATTTTTGTATTTTTAGTAGAGATGGGGTTTCACCATGTTGATTAGGCTGGTCTGGTCTCAGACTCCTAACCTCAAGTTATCCACCCACCTCGGCCTCCCAAAGTGCTGGTATTACAGGCGTAAGCCACTGCACCCAGCCTATAAAAGTATATATAAATTGCTCAAGCAAACCTTGTCTTTACTCTGAATTGGTTGAATAACCTTAGCTATAGCAATGTGCTGGCACATGTTTAACAAAAGCTTCTCTGAGGGAATAAAAATACCCTACTTTTTAGCATTGACAAATTTCCATAGCAGAAATTCTATCATTATGGTCAATTTCAACCTGCTGATTTGTTTGCAAAATTCCTGAATATCCATTCTAACAGGGCTGTATAAGACTGTGCCAGCACAACATTGCTCAGATCTTTTGGTTAACTCCTCTGCTTCAGTTTCTTCACTTATCAAAATGCTTGTTTCGCTAATTATAATCAAACAGTTTTTGCTGAAAGGTGTCTTGCAGTCATCTACTGTTGTAATGACACTTTTTCTTTATGCTATGACATGCCTAGCAGGGTTCTTGGCATCAAAGGCTAATCAGTCTTTATTTGTATTAATTTGCTATCTAGTTCTGTAATATATCTATCCCCCATGAGCAAGCAACTGATCTGGTGATGCTTTTAGGCAAACCTTACACATAGCGCTCTAGTATGTGGATATTTAGATACAGATATTTTAAGTAGATAAACACTTCTTAAGATTGTGTAAGAACATCCCTCAGATTACTGAGGGAGAGTCAGTCTCTCACAGTTGATGTCTCTGCGTGAATTATTCAAAAAAATTAAGGAAATGCCCCTCAGTAAGCAACAGGTGAGGCATATTTTCAAACAGCCCTGAAAGCTGTTACTTCTCCTTCCACTGCACAATGATAAAACACAAAAATAAACCTCAGGAATGCCTCAATTTTCCTATTGAGAATGGGGCTGAATTCTAAACTGACCACGACTAGATCATGACTTTTCTTACTAAC
The DNA here is from genome assembly GCA_004027715.1 of Plecturocebus donacophilus. Taxonomy (NCBI): domain Eukaryota; kingdom Metazoa; phylum Chordata; class Mammalia; order Primates; family Pitheciidae; genus Plecturocebus; species Plecturocebus donacophilus. Next base: position 20,240 of record PVKP010022292.1, on the reverse strand, counting down.
AGGAGTTTGCCCTAGAGCTTTCTTGGTCGTGGTATATACTTCTCTTTGTGAGTTTCAAACTTCTGACAGCTTTGGCGCTTCACATGAATACACAGGCCAGTGAACAGAGTGGAAATGGCTGAATTAAAGAGCCAAGACATGGAGCGGAAGACTGTGCACTAAAGGGATGCCTTCAAGCAGGGCAACTGGCTATGACTATCTGCGGTTATCTCATTTCCTGGGCCCTGTTATCTTGCTTGTTTGGCAATAAAGAAATATGTCAACTGATATTATTGTATGGTATTGATTTTATAATTACAAGCAATTCTGCAATGAATAACCATGTGCATAATGTGTATAACAAATGGGAAAAAATAAATGAGGAAACACAAAAAAGTGATAATATTTTAGGGAGGGAAATTAAGTGCCTGGGATTAGGAAAGAGACTTCTCACGTATGTTTTTCATAGAATGGTCTCATGTTGTAGCATTTTAGTATTTGCTTTGATCAGTGTGTCTTACCTATACCAACATACACACATGAACATGCTTTTTTCCCACATTACAGAAATAATAAATTATTTTTACAGAAATAATTTTTATCATGGGAAAATGTGGTTATTTTAATCATTTGTAAATGTACAATTCAGTGGCATTTAAATAGATTCAGAGTGGTGTGTACCCATCACCACTATCTATACCCACCAAATTTTTATTATTCCCACCAAAAACTCTGTAGCCATTAAACAATGACTCCTGGTAACTTGTTCTGTTCTACTTCTGATGAATTTGCCTATTCTAGGTACCTTGTACAAATGGAATCATACAATATCTGTTCTGTGTCTGGCTTATATCTGTTCTGTGTCTGGCTTATGTCATTCTCCCACATACTTTTGTTTTCTAAAGAAAACATCTATCAACTGGATAAATAAAGTTGTGAAAGTTTGAAATGTCCTTCACGTCTTTAGAAACAGAGAGAACAGATCTTATGAAATGTGTAAATGTGCCTTGGACAAGGTAGGTCATGTCTGGTGTTGCCTAGAAACCTCATTGTAATCTTTAAAAGGTTAACTAGTTGTCCAGCATGCTAATACCCTCTTAATCTCAGAAAATGAAGTCAAATAGCCATGATTTTCTACAAACCTTGGCTCATACATGGCAGGGCTTTTTGACCAGGGACCCTAGAGGCCTTCAGAGAGTCCATGAATCTTTTCTGAAATTGCATGCAAATTTGTTGTGTGTTGCCTTTCAGGAGGAAAGTTCTTTAGCATTCAGAGATTTCCAAAGTGATCCATAATAATAATAATTTTTTAAAAGGCTAAGTATCATTGTTAAATAGGATAGTTAATTCTGTCCCTTCCCTTGGAACCGAAGTAAAAACTCTTTGTTCATCAATAAGACTGTGTGAGTACATGATTAATGAATCCATGCCAAGATAAGTCTCTGAATTGGCTTTACAAAAGAAGTCTGTGATTTCAGAAAATGATTCTTTTAGAATTTCCATCCTTAATAAAAATAACATGGCACATCTGATTTGGTGGCACAAAGAAAAGACCAAAGCATCCATGTGTGTCAGTACAAGATTATCATGTAAGGAGGCTGAAGACTTTTTCATTCATTTCATAAATATTGAACACTTAACTATGTGTCAGGTATAGTCCAAATGCTCAGGATAAAGCTGTGTACCCATCACCACTATCTATAAATAACACAATGTCTCTCTGCTTATGGGGCTTGCATCCTATTACTAGCATTTAGATAATAAAGGAGTAAAAAAAGAAATTACACTTTCAGACAACCATACATGCTTCAGTAGAAGTGGAAAGAGATTTCACCGTTAGTGTGGTTGGGAAATTCCTCTCTGGGCAGATGGTATCTGAGCTGAAACCTGATGGGCAAGAATGAGCCAGCTATGTAAAGAGCTAGAAAAGGACATTCTAGGCAGAGGGAGCCACAGTGCCAAGTTCCAGCTGCAGGTGAGATGGGAGGTACTGAGTGCTAGGGGGTGCTTGGCCACCTGTCTCCACCTGTCTCCTCACTTTAGGGTGACTCCTCTTCTACCCTCAAGTCTCCACTCCCTTTTACATCCCACCTATACTTTAGCAAACAGTATGACTCCAGCACTCAATATTCCTTCTCACTCCTGCAAAATCTACTTGAGCTCTTGATATCATTACTGCCCTGTCTGTGTGCAAACACCTCAGTGATCCAAGCAAACAATAAGCTCTGGAGGAGAAGAAGTATGTCTGCTCCTGCAAAAATGTTGTTATGGGATGGAGGGAGCAGGCCAATCGCAGAGGCAGGGAGGGTGGTGAGGCCATCTAGACTAAGCCTCACATTCACAAGGGTCTTCACGTCTACCTTTGGCCATCACTGTCACACACAGGGTATGATATTGTTTACATGTGTTAAAGGTGCTATTTATTAAGCACTTATGTATATATATAAAACATATAACTATACCATAATTTTGCTTTTTGTTATAATGGGATACAAAAAACAAAAATGGCAAGTGGCCCAAACTTCTTTTACCTTGAAAGGCCTGAATATAAAGAGAATGAGTTTTAGAAGATGACTGCTTGAGATAAAATCCTGGCCTCAATCCTAGCTCTGTAATATCTTGGCTAGATACCTTTTGGCAAGTTTCTTAACCATGCTTAATATGTGTATATATAGAGAGGAACTGTGTCCTAGGATGGATTGTAAAAAGAGCCTCCCCCATACCTAATTTAGATAATGATATATGGACAAGGTTTTCGGACTTCTGAGTTGATATTATAATGGGATGCAACCCTAGGGATCTTAGGGTGAGTGAATTTGTTTTGTATGTGGGAAGAATATGGCTTGTTGGGGGCAGGAGAGTAGACTGTGATCAGGAAAATGGCCTTCCAAAGGCACTCATATCTAATTTTCAGAACCTAGAAATGTTATTTCATGTGGCCAAAACAAAACAAAGTCTTCTCAGATGTGATGAAGGATACAATCTTGAGATGGAGACATTATCTAGTCCCTCAAAGTAGAAAAAGGAAGTAAATGAGATGTAGAAGGACTAAATCTGCCATTGCTGGCATTGAAGATGGAGGAAGGACGTTCAAGTTAAGGAATGCCTAAATGTCTTTAGGAGGTGAGGGAAAAAGATACTCACAAAACAAGAAAACAGATCCTGCCCAGCCTACAGAAAGGAGTGCAGCCCTTACAATACTGATTCTAGTGCTGCAAAACAGACTTCTGATGTACAGGGCTATAGGATAATACATCTGCATTGCTTTCACCCACTAAGTGTAGGAAATATACTAATTCATGAAGGTTACTTTTCAGAATTGTTAGTAGGCTCAAACAACTTATAACCATACCTAATATATCGTAAGCATTCAGTAAGTGTTAATATCTTTCTAGATGATGAGAGGAAGCTAATACGTAAATACTTCTATGAGATATACAAACAATATAATCAATGAGCTACATAGAAACTATTTTCAGAGAACTTTGCTAAGTAATTAAGTTTCCAGAGATAATAAGCTCTAAGACTATGACAGATATTCACATCTGTAATCCCAGCAATTTGGGAAGCCAAGGTGGGCAGATCACTTGAGGTCAGCAGTTTGAGACCAGCCTGGCCAGCATGGTGAAACCCCATCTCTACTAAAAGTACAAAAAAATTAGCCAGGCATGGTGGCCCGTAGTGCCAGCTATCTAGGAGGTTGAGGCAAGAGAATGGCTTGAACCCAGGAGGCAGAGGTGGCAGTGAGCCGAGATCATGCCATTGCACTCCAGCCTGGGTGACACAGCAAGACTCTATCTCAAAAAAAAAAAAAAAAAAAAGTTGCTTAGAGCTGGAAGAGCAAACTCAAATGCATATGCAGGATTTGCAGGTAAGAAATAATAGAAATAGTTGAGTTTGGGACTGTAGCAGATTAAAGGGATGGCCCATTTAAGAGGCAGATTGTAGCCTACCTAACTAATACCAATAAAAATGCAATGCAGACCAGTGTATAGATAATTCAAATTTTGAGCAGCTAGAATCCCTCAAGTTCTATGAAATCTCCACTTTTTAAAGGCTGAAAATCAATCCACATTTAAACACATACAGATTATAGAAACATAATTTTCAGGCAAAACTGACCATGTCTGAGCCACACTATAGCCAGAGGCTCTCAGGTTGGTGTCTCTGATCAATTAGCGAATTAAGTCCAAAAAGGTAAGATGGTTTTGAATGTTTTTCTGGCTCTCTCATATTCTTACACCATAAAAGCATTTTTCACAGTGCTTTTGTATATGCAAATCTAGGAAACTGATTTATGTGAAGTTTGTATCATGTTAATCAGAAAGACAACTTCAAATTGTATTCAAATCTGGTTTATTAAAATTATGTGGCAATTTTAGCAGTACAAAATCTTTGACTATGACCATGGGACACAGACATGAGTTTTTGTTTTGGTTTGTTGTGGTGTGGGGAACAGGTACTTTAAATCCTCTGCACTTCCTTTCATTACCAAATGGCAGAGTGCCATAAGTTTCTATATTACTCATAGAAAAGAAATTTGTAAGATAAGACTGAAAACATAAAATCTACAGATTCATAAGATTATCTTTCAATATTAAGAACATACAAAGTATACTAAAGACATCTACATTTAGTCTTCCAGGTAATAAAGCAAGCATTTGATGTTTGAGGTTTCTGTTTCTACTTCTTGCTAATTACGGTTCAGGGACCAAAGTATTTCCAAAAGCTATTAAAACCCTCATTGACACTCCTAGTATGGATTCAATGGAATTAGAGGATAGAACTAGGACAGCACTTGAAAACTTGCCTTTAAAAATCAAAAGACATTTTTTTCCTTAGTTGGACTTTTCTTCTGCAGTAGCTGAGGGCACTATTTGCTGACTTAATGCCTTATAATTAGCATCTGCCTTACAGTAGATCTAAATATTGGCTTATTTAAGTATATTACTGGACACACATGGTAGGTAGCCTTTTTGTCCAAGGCAAACATACAGTGAGCCTTAAAGTAAAACCTCAGAGGGTCTGGTGCTCCTTAGTTGTTCTCCAGCGAGCCCGAAGTTGCCTGTAAAAAGGGGAAAAAACTTGTGAGAATCTTTATAAAAGACGTTGTACCTTGTTCTAAATAGTTCTGGTTTTGCAGCAGTGTATGAAAACTCAGCAAGGGCAAGGGAGCCTTGTTGTTTTTCTTGCAATAAGAGTATCTCTTAGGGTTTGGAATGTGAAAGATAAAGACGAAGGAGGGCAATAATGAGAAAATTCTGCCCTGGCTTCCCTCAGAGGCTGAGCTGTCATTAAGATTCATAAGGATTGTTTTTGGTCTCCATTTCACACATTCACTATTTCTGGACATTCTGATGATTAAATAACAAATATTCCTCTAATTGAAGAATTATTTCAGAGGTGGGAGACTGCCCTACTATATTAGTGTTGGTTGCCTTTTTATTTTTGGTAGGGAATGCTTGCTTCTCAAGGAGGAACATGTTGGTAGAGCCTATTTGCATTTGGGGTATAACTGGCATACCAAAGAGTAAGCAGACTTGGCAAACAAAATGGACACATTTCTTTATTATATCATCAGAATAACCTTTACAAAGGTTAACTATGCAACTGATTCCTGTTGATCCAGTAACTTGGACCTACGAATAGTAAGTCATAGCAATAACAGTTATATCAAATAATAGTTTTCACTCTTATTTCCCAAGTAAATGAAAACATTTTCTTTAAAAACAAGCATACATTTTGAAGTTTCTCAAACAATCTTTGCATCTCACTTGATAGGTTTTTTTTAAAAAAATGGAAAAGATAGTCTCTAAAGTTAAATAAAACAATCAAGATATATTGGACCTTACCCATGAGTTAATACTCATCTCATTCTTCAAGAATACTTAAAATATTCAAATAATATTTAGAACAGCAATAAAAAGCAATGCATATATACAGCGTAATTGCGCCAACCTACAGAGCATTTAAACCTAGAAGAAATTATACTCACATATGAAGTTCTGATTCCAAATTTACTATGGAATGTCATGGTGACTTTGTTTTTATGTCCTGTTCTTTGATCAAAGGCATGGCACGTATCAAAAGGCGGACTGTACAAGTGAAGGCTCACAGCAAGTTCTGTATGGCTGATGTTCTCTACTCGGTGTAAACCAATGGAATCTAAACAATATCCGAGAGGGAAAAATAGATAAAGGAGCCTAGACAACAGCTGTAGGTAAAATTTCTTTGAGTCATCTGAGATTATGAATCAAATGTGATGCACATGGAATAGAAATTAATTAGAATTTAACTTCTGAAGATAGTAAGTGACATGCATGCATTAGCCTCTGCTCCTGCCTGAAAACTCTCTCCAGTGGCAGTAAAAGAATAAAAAAGGCATCATCAATATTCAAAGATAAAAATAGGAAAAAAGAAAACACTAACAAAAATTTGAAAGTAAGATGGGTAGCTTTATAGAACAGAGAAAGCTAAATGCTAAGCCATCCATGGGGAAAGCCAAGAAATAACCTGATTTCTATCTTGAAACTCCAAAGAGCACAGGGATTGACAGCACAAGGTACTTCTGGAAATGAGAGTAAAAACAGGGCTATAGATATAAGAATTGGTTTAAAGCCTATTTAAGAAGCAGAGTCTCAAAACCCTTTAACCAATTCTCTCTCCTTTTTTTTCAGCAGCAGACTAAGGTCTAGTGTCTAGAAAGAGTGTAAGAGATCAACTTGGGACTGATGGAAATCAGGTGAAAAACAGGTGAATTAAACAAAAACTTCCATACTGAATGGTAAAAATCCCCGCTTTAGTCACCACCTAGCTGCGAGAATGCTGCCAGACAAGATTTTTCTTTCCAGGCAGAAGAAGGAAGCAGCTTCTCAGAGAATCTGATTGGCTCAAGAAAAAAGCTTTAAAGATATTGTTGCTGGAAGTTTCCGAAGGAAAAGCCTCTGCCAGATTACCAAAAAGTGAAATCCAGTTGACAAGCTCCACTCATGTTCAGGACTACCAATTAATTTTTCTGGGTTTGATTTTTAAATATTAGAACATGGCCAAGGTCACCAGACATTTGAGCAAGACCATTAGTATGAAAGGCAGAGGTCAGAGCAAACAAAAAAGCAACCTGCAACAGAGACTACTCAGGGGAAGCGTCAAAAGCCTATCATTAATGTTTTCCCAGAGATAAGAGGAAATACCATAAAAGGGACTAAAAAATAAAAAGAGTTTGTAGAAACATAAACAAGAAGAGTTGGCAGGAAATGCTGAGGAAGATTCAAAGAACAAAAGAACAAAGACAGAAAATAGAAAAGAAAGAAAAAAAAAAGACAGAGGAACAATTCAGGAGATTTAATATCTAAATAACAGGAGTTTCAGAAACAGATTAAAAAATATATTCAAAGAAATAATCTGTGAATGTTTTCTTGAGTTGAAGGACACAAATTCCCAGATTTAAAAACCCATTGAGTACCCAGCACAACGAATGAGTTATCAAACAAGATACATCACTGTGAAATTTCAGAATACTGGGGACAGAGAGAAGGCACAAAAAGAGAAAATCCCAAAAGTTTCTAGCAAGAAAGAAAAGATTTCACAGGAAGATTCAAGAATCAGAACAGCACCAGGTTGTTCTTTTTCTTTTGTTAAAGACAGGGTCTCATTCTGCTGTCCAGGCTGAAGTGTAGTGGTATGATCTTGGTTCACTGCAGCCTCCCACTCAAGTGGATCCTCCCACTCAGCCTCCCAAATAGTTGGGACTACAGGCACCTGCCACCACAACCAGCTAATTTTTGTGTTTTTAGTAGAGATGGGGTTTTACCATGAGGCCCAGGCTGTTCTTGAACTCCTGGGCTCAAGCAATTCTTCCAGCTTGGCCTCCCAAAGTGCTGGGATTACAAGTGTGAGCCACATGCCTGGCCAGCACTAGGCTTTTGGTAAGAACACTAGAAACTAAAAGGCATAGGAATTTCCTTCATGGTTCTGAGGCAGATGTTTACCAGGTGTTAATCCATACCTACCTCAATTATCAATCAAATCGTAAGAGTTGAATATAGAGATTTTTAGATATATGGGGTCTGAAAAATTTACCTTCCATGAATCCTTTCTTGTGGAGCCATTGAAAGACATGTTCCACTAAAACAAGGGCATTAACCAAGAATGAAAAAAATCATGAGATCAAGAAAGAGGGGATCCAACCACAGGAAACGGCAAAGGGAAAGCTTGAGAAGATGTCAACCTTACATTGTAAGGAATCTCAGGATCACAGCTCACCCCAGGCCTACAGACCAACCAATCTGTGCTGAAGCAGTCAAGAGGCCCTGGGAGAGCGATCTTCAAGAAGATTTAAAAACAACAACAACAAAAACAGATGAAATACTCAATTAAAAAATGTTAATAAGCTTATATAGTTACAAGAGAGTTTGAGGGATTAATCAAGGAATGAATTCAGCGTAACTAATGTAGGCACCTCACATGGCTTTGTGCTTTCTTCTTTATGATCTAGCTCCATGAGTGTGCATCATAAAGAAGACTGAAGCTCTACTTCTTGCTAATTAGCTAGGCTATCTGTGAACAAATCACACCTTCTAGGATCTTTCATTTTCCTTATTTCTAAAACTGGGGCCTAATTCTCAGACCTGCAAATTCTTTGATCCTGTAGCTCGTTGCGTTCATAATATACTGGCTTAAGCACAGTTTTGAACAAATGCTCAACACTGCAGGTACATGCGTCATCTAATGCATGCTGGACAATCCCACAAGCAAAGACCCTGCAAAAACAAGTCACCCATCCTTTACAGAAGCTTCTACTATTAATAATCCAAGCATTATTATTATATCTTGATCTTTGCTTCTTTTTCCTTTATGATCATGGTGTACCCTCTGTCACAGTAATATTAGACTTTTCCTGGGACTATTTATGAAGGACAGTTAGGTCCAGGCCCTGTCAACCTTTTGCCTATTACAATAGGCAATTTTGTCTCCTTGCCCCAGCCCTCCCTTCTCCTCCATCCTATGTTGCATGCTGCTACCAAATCAATCAAGACATTTCCAATTACAACTCTGCTGACAAAAGAAAGTCCTTACTGTTAGCTGGTCTTGCAGGCACATACCCTGAGCTCTTTACCCTCCTGCAAATCCACTGTCCAAGCCCATTCTTCTTTGCTTCCCACAGTGCTTGAATAGTTTCCATTTTTTTACAACAATTGTACCTTCACTTGTGCTCTTCCTTGTATCCTTCCCCCTGATCACTGTCCATCTCCACCCCTACTCCTGCAACTTTAAGAATCAGAGGTTGAAAATTTGTGGCTTTTAAATTCTTTGGGTCATTAGTCTACAGAAATAATATATCCCACCCAATATTTTACCAATTGGCAAAATTTCATATAAAAACCAGAATTTCCAACTTCTATGGAAAAAGAAACCAGGCTGATCTCACTGCAGCTGGGTGACCACTGCTGTACCCTTAGTATGAGGTTTGTATACTCCTGTCATACGAGGCCCTACCACAGCTTTATCCCTGGTATATATCACTTCCTTATCTGTTTGAATTCTGCAGGCTTTTGCGTTGAAGACCCTTGAAAAAGCTTACCTATTCTTAAAGATCTGATCTATTTTCACAAGCACTCTGACTCCAGCTTAAAGTAATTATTCTCAAAGGTGTTTGGCTTTATTGTGAATGTACAGACAACAAACTTGTTCTTGGAAATCTGGTGTGTCTTATAGATAGCAACCCTCACATTATTTGGGTAAATGAATCCGAGCTTCCTGACATAGGAAACTAACATCCTTGTGTTATGTGAATGAGGGAAAACTTCCCATACCATCTGACCGTTGCGAGTGACTTGGATTTCTAGACTAATGGACTAACACATTTAAGCCAAGTATAGAGGCCAGTAACATTTATGAAGAAAAAAACTTGCTTTGCCAAAAAATACTCCCCAAAACTCTGTAATACTTTATATAGATGGGATTCATGCTGATTAAGAGCACAGGTTTTTTAATCAAAGTGCTTAGGTTCAAATTCTGGTTGCCACTTAAAAGCTGACTGACCTTGGACAAGTTATTTAACCTTCCTATGTGTTGGCAACCTCATAGGTAAATGGGAATAAAAACTATCTGTTTCATATACAGTTTAATGAGCTTTTTGGAAAGTTACCATTCCTTTTATGATATGGAAGTTAATCACTGCCTCTCCTGAGAAGTATTTGGCTATCCCATATCCATTTAGAAAAGAGAATAAATTCTTGGTAAGATATGTATAAATCACTGGCCAATAATGTGCTTTGTAAAATTTCCCTGGAGGATACTTTTTAGGTATGCTCTATGTATTTTAGAAAAACAGAGACTAGCTAGCATTCTTAATTAGTTACAGGCATTTTGTTCTATTTTCTAACACAAGACTAATGTTTCCAACTTGATCTCTTTGGTTAAAAGACTCCACTTAAATAAAATCATATTTTATTTTAACTGTCTTAAGTCTTGGCAAGTAATGACTTCAGTGGATACTAATCTTCATGCATATGTTTTCAATAAGTGATTCCAACCCAGATGCAAAGGCTTAAAAAACAAAACCTGCTGTGTTTAAGTCATTTCCCAAGTATTTTAAATCATGACTCATGATCCAGGTTCTACTGCATAAAAAGCATAAGTAACCAATATTTCAAACAAAAGGTCACGTTTCTTCCCACTTGCCCTTAGAAAAAGGATAAAATGTTACCGTTGATGTAGGCACACTGGTTTTCCCTCAAGATTCTTTCAGACTTCTTGACCATCTCATTGGATTTTTTGTCAGGCCAGGCAAATAATGTCTCCTTTAGATTTCCCTGTAGCATCTTCAGAAAGCAGTGGGAGTTGGTATGATCATGAATACTGCTATATGTACACAAAATGACAACCGAACTCAGTAGATGGCCTAATACCCAGACCTGCAGTAACAGTCTTCCCAGAGCTGACACGTGCATACTGTTAATAAGCCATTTCCCAGGCCCAAATCCATTTTAGCTGAATTTTTAAAATGTTATCAACTTACAGTTCAATAATGTTCAGGTTGAAATAATAAAATAATATGTCATCTATATCAATTCATATAAAAGATACAGTTTTGATGCATACCCCTACTAAAGAAGTTTTTTTTTAAACTTTGTTACAGTACTGCTTTGATAACAGAAACACAAAACCAGCAACATTTTATCTTCCCCCAATTACATATAACTCCCTTAATCTGGGCTAGAATTTGATTATGAAAGTACATTAGAGAACTTTTAGAAAGGATTAAGACAATCATCCATAATAATTGTATCACACTGAGAAGATTCACTTAACATTTAATGTTTTTTTCCCAAGGCTTTTCTCTTTTCTCCTTCCTTTAGGGAGCTGTGGAAGAGAAGGCATCTGTATGTGTATTATCATCTTAAAGTTATACTGTATATAAACTGTTAATATTTTGTCAATTTAGAGTGCTCTACCTGTGATTACCTTCCAACATTGGTGGGAGAAAATTAACTGGAGAAAACAAAAGATTTATTTATGCAATCTTAGAGTAAATAGTATTTAAATATATGAAGTAGTCATGGTTACAGTGTAGATTAAAATACATGCATCTATATACATTTTGGGTATTCATTTCATATACTGAATTTTATTAATCTATATATGTACCATAAGAAGAACTTGTTAAGAGTCCCAGTCTGGATATAACGGGCTTTCAAAAATATTGACAGAATGAATGGAAACACCTCACTCCAAATAAGTAAATAAATGCACTCTACAGATCTAACTTTCTAAACACTTACACATTCATGTTTCCTTTCATAAAAATGGATCTAAATTATTGCTTTTACCATTTTCAAAACACTGAGAAAGATATGTTTCAAAAGATAGTAATACTTGGTTGATAATAAGACTGTCAAATGTAAAACTAAAGACAAATTAAGGTTAAGTTTTAAAGAATAAGTTGCCTTTTCAGTAAAGAAACTAAATAATTAACTTGAAGTAGAAAGAAGTTTTCTGAATTTGCAATGCTTTTCTAGCTTCATATCTCCATGCTTTGGTCTTTGGTCCCATGATTGTTTACACACCTCAAACACCACAAATGTCAAGTGTAAACACAATTTCACATAAAATTTAACTCTACAGAAGACAGAGTAAGGTTAAGTTAAGGGGTTACTGATTTCTTTTGATTTACTATTCATTTTGAAGACTGATTTTAATATGTGTGGTGTATGCATGAATGCCTTATGCTAACTCCCATGATAATTTTTGTTGGGATTAGGGAACATTGTGAACAAGTAATTAGAAAATGAGGGCCGAGTGTGGTGGCTCACACCTGTAATCCCAGCAATTTGGGAGGCCTAACTGGGTGGATCACCTGAGGTCAGGAGTTTGAGATCAGTCTGACTAACATGGTGAAACCCCATCTCTACTAAAAACATAAAATTAGCCAGGCATGGTGGTGCATGCCTGTAATCCCAACTATTCGGGAGGCTGAGGCAGAATTGCTTGAACTCAGGGAATCGGACGTTGCGGTGGGCCATGAGCCAAGATTACACCATTGCACTCCAGCCTGGGCAACAAGAGAGAAACTCCATGTCAAAAAAAAAAAAAAGAAAAGAAAATGAGATCTGTTAGTACTTGTAAGGCTTGTAGCTAGCCTGGTACTATTCTTTTTACATGCTGGAAAAGACGCTCTAGTAAACATCTGTGAATGAATAGTTATTTTACCTGCCATGTCCTTCACCCCAACAGAGAATCATCAGATTAAATTTTCCATTTCCTTGATCCACAAGATTTCGGGTATACCTAAAAAAAACCCCAATATATACAGAAGCTTTAGTCTGATTGCTGAAACAAGCACTGAGAAAAGTGTGTCACCAAGTACCATTTATTCACCAATGTTAACATTTCCACCTCTAAGCAACTTTGAATGTAGTTTCCTAATTAGAAATCCAACACAAATGAAAAATCCTTTTTCACAGTTTATTTTGAACCACTGCATTTACAGAGGTAGCTGCTCAGTTTTAATTAATGGCACAGGAAAAATAACAGAAAAAAAAAAACGAAATTGCATATTTCTCAATGTGACAGCCTCAAACTGATGGAGCAAGTTTCTTAGAGAAAGTATTTGCAAAGTGCATTACTGCTCCAGACAAGAATGTTGCTATTTTTGTTTGTTATTTCTGCCTGTAGCTAAATCAGGACTCGAGAAACAAGGTTTCATTAAATGGCAGCTGTTCTAGAATTCTTAGTTTTACTAAAGCCTAGACACAAACCACATTTAAAAGCTCTTATAATGAAAAGTCTTCCACAAATACCGTGGTGGATGATCTAAGTACCAGAGCAAAGGAGACTACATTAGGGAAGTAAAGAACCCTCTAAACCTCTTACAATTAGGAGACAACAGTAACTGGCAAACAAACATACACAGATACACACACACACACACACACACACCACAACCAATTACCACCACCACCAGCAACAAACTGCAAACCACAACCATAACCATAGCACCAGGAAAAAAGCAAAATCAATGTTAGTTTCTATTGGTCCAAGCTGTACTGTTGACAGTATCTAGTTAGCAAAGTTTCATAATTATGACATTCATTTAGACTGTCAGATTAAAGAAAAGTGGTCTTTACTCCATTGTTTTGGAGTTTTTGTGCCCTTGGTCATCAGTTAACTCTTGTGCAGCATGCCCCTTCCATCCTGTGCCATTCCTTCCCACCCCCAGTGCCCGAAGAGCATGATCGTCGAGGGAGTCACTTAGTAAGTGATCTTTAGCCTCAGTTTTCCCTGCTTTGTAGCTCTTTATGACCTAACAAGAAGCTGTCCACACAACCTTTAATTCACATTAAACTGAGTTCCTGCAGAAGGATCCTAATTCTTCCTCCAGAAGTCTTAGGATATTCTTGCTTCTCTGCTGCTTCTTTTAAAGAATTCACAACCTGGCTCACACTGGAGCATATTCTGTCTTGATTCTTCTGCGTGGTCCTCCCAAGATCACAGCGCTAGGCACCTATTCAATGCAAAAAATACTGGAGAATTGACTTCTCTCCCATCTCCTGTCTTCCCCCAACTGCCCACTCAGGACTACATCCCTTATATTAATGAGCTGTATACCTCAGATACCTGTGAATAGATCAATCAACCCAATTGGTTGCACTTCAAAAGATTTACAGTTTGTCAATCAAGACTAATTCAAGGTCCTTGAAAATACCCTTGTTCTAAAGATTAAAGATTAAGAACGCTTACCGCTGCCCATCCTGGTTTAGTAGTGGTTTAGACTGTAGACTCTGGAACAATAATGCTAATTTGAACCCCCGGAGCCTGGAGCTGCTACTTGATAGAAGATCTTGTGCAAGTTATTCAAACTCTTCCTACCATTCCTCATATGTGTAAAGTAACTGGAAGAGTACCTGTCCCATAACAAGTCTTCAATTCCCTGGAGCAAATGCAGGAAAATGTAAAAGCTAGACTCTCTGGTAGCTTTTACAGCTACAGAAGGCCTCTGTCATGTACTAAGTTGGTAGGAACCAAAGGAATTTCCTCAAGTCACTTGCGAATGAAAAATGGGATCCTTAGTGGTCTTTACTTTTTTTAAAACCTAAAATACAGCTGAAACAGCCCATGCCAACGAAACTTTACCAAACATCCTACATGTTAAAGAGTGACTAACAGAACCTGCTCGCGAGGAAAACAAACTTACTTCTTTCCTTATTCTCTTCTTTCACTTACCCCTTTCTCCCAACCCTAAACCCAAAAAACTGTAAGGACAGACACAGTGGCTGCTCAGAAAAAGTAGAACCTCTCACACATCGGGGTGATTAAATTTTACCTCTGGCCCCGGAGGACTGGTAGAGAGATTTGACTTAATAACCAAGCCGGGGCTGCCAAAAAAAAAAAAAAAAAAAAAAAAGCCAGCTTACCAGGATACCTCACTCAAGTACATCTGGGGAGTAGGGGTCTTTAATTTACATTGCAGATCCTCAGAACCAAGGATAAGAGAAATCAGATCTTTTGGTGCCTGAAAAAATAGCGGTCCTATGTTTAATTTGCGAAACCAGGTAGTGGATTTGAATAAACCCGCAGTCAGAGAAATCAGTTAAATTGGTTTGGGAGAGTGAACCCCAGAAATGTCACAGTGGCAGCTGACAGCCCCAAAACGCTATTTTACATGAATAAAAAAGCCTGCTAGAAGGTGCCCGGTTGCAGGCGACCGAAGGCGCAGTGATGGAGAACTGACTTCGGGGACTTGAGTTCTTCATCATCACGCACTTCTCCCGATGGCTGACGTAGCGCTCTCCTGGGAGTACCCTCTGCTAGTCCCACCAGACGGTTCCTTAAGGTGCCAGGCGGGCCCGAACGTGAGTGCGATCTCTCCGCACCTCCTCGCCCGGGACTGAGGGTGGCTTGGGAGTGTGGGCATTGCTCTGGAGGCCAGGGGCAGGAAGGACTGGTGGTTTGGAAGCAGAGGGGTTTGCGGGATAGGAGAGAACAGAAAATCAGACGCGCGGTGGCCTTCCCTTCCCGGCGCCTGCCCGCCGTCTAGGGCCGCAGGCCAGCAAGGCCAGTAGGATCCACCTTTCGCCTGCGCTGCGGCCGCGGAGCCCGAAGAGCTTCGTGCCAGCCCCGCGGCTTGCCTGCGAAGGGGCGGGCGGCGGGCGCAGCGCAGCCAGAGCTCCCCGAGCCAGCCTCTCTGGGCTGCGTCCCCCACGTCCATTCCTCCTCAGACTGGGCGAGTGGGCGCCGCCAGGCTTTGAAGCTGGAGCGCGCTCACCTGTACTGGTCGAACTTGGCGTACATTGCCCACTCGGCGGGGTCGCTCTCGTAGGCTTCCATGATGGCTTGCACCTCCTCTACATTGACCTCGTCGCCGGCGAAGAGCTGGTGCAGGATGCGGATCAGATCGGCCAGGGTCCGTGGCTTCAGCACCTCGGTCTGCTCCATCCCGTGGGGAGCTGGCGGCGTGCGCGTCTCACTGCTGGGCTGCGGTGGAGGAGCTGAGCGAGCCAAGGAGCTGGGGGCGAGGGAGCCTAACGGCCCGCTAGACCGCTAACCAGACACGCAGGAACCCAGCGTTCGAGTGCCAAAACGCAAGAATGTCCTCCCAAAGACAGCAAGAGACCCACCTCCCTGGCAGCGCAGCGGGTCCCGGCTCGCAGGAGACGCGGCGCGCACACAAATCAGGTTCAGATCTGCGGGCTTCACCCTCCCGGGCCCCTTTTAAGGGCTTGGAATCACTAGGAATGTACCAAAGGTCCTCGGAGGGTGGTGGAGCGAGGTGGAGAGACACCCAAGAACGGTGGCGGGGGCAGGGAGAGACTGCGGGCACGGCCCACGCACACGGACCCTGCTTCCCCGGGCCTCGCGCCTTTCCAAGAGCCCGGTTGTCTCCGGGTCCCAGGGCTCGCGTGGGCTCCGCGCAATCTCTCCCCTACTTTAAAAGCGCGTTTTAGCCGTCCTGCCTAACGCCTCTCCCCGCTCCACCTCCGCCGCTGTGGTTCGCGACGCTGGGACATAGACAAAAAGAGTCAGAGGAGATGGCTGCGGGGGTGGACGCTGAGTAAAGAAGAAAAAGAAAAGGGAAGGAGCGGGACCCTTCTTCCAAATAGAAAATTGTGGAGAGCCTGTGAAGACTGAGGATGGATTCCACTCCTAGGCCAGAGAGCGCCTGTTTTGTCGATTGAAATTAACCAGAATATGCCGCTGGCTAGAGAAAAGGAAGTCAAAGACTTTATATATATATTTAAATATATATATATATATATATATATTTAAATATATATATATATTTAAATGTGTACTGAAATATATTTTGACAAAAGAGACAGGTCTGTAATAAGACAATTAGTGAAACGATGGAAGACCAGAACTCTTTGATTTTAAAACCAAATATTTTCTTTAAAAAAAAAAAATCCACTGCAAAGAACCTGATATTTCATTTTCTGGTGTAAAAAGAGGGCTTTTCTGAAGGGATGGGGCTCCCACACAATAATTTAAAAGGCTCTAATTAGATTTGAATCTTTCAACCTTAGGCATGTGCTTGAAGGAGCCTGCTGGTACCCACGTAAAAGGAAATACGTTTCTACATCATGCATAGTATGTTTCTATATCATGCCTTCAACCTTAGGCATGTGCTTGAAGGAGCCTGCTGGTACATACATAAAAGTAAACACGTTTCTATGTCATGAATAGCATGTTTCTATGGCATGCATAGCATTTTTTCGGGGGGAGAGGAACAACCCAAATCAAGTACAGTAGGATTTAAATGAGAAAGATGTGAAAGATGGAAGAAATGCAAGTGTAGAGTTCTTCCTTCTGATTATAAATGGACCCAGGAAATAATTGGGTTTAAGGTTATTGAAATTCTAGAGTTCTGAAGACCTGTTTTTTCTAGACTATGATCCCCCTCCCTTGTGTATATACATGTGTACAATGAAATTTACTTGTGCCAGGTAGTCTTAAACAGGTAGTCTTAGTTTATTTTGCTGAGCAGAAGCTCTTTAATTAGATCCCATTTGTCAATTTTGGCTTTTGTTGCAATTGCCTTTGGTGTTTTAGTCATGAAGTCTTTGCCCATGCCTATGTCCTGAATGGTATTGCCTAGGTTTTCTTTTAAGGTTTTTATAGTTTTAGATTTTACATTTAGGCCATTAATCCATCTTGAGTTAATTTTTCTATAAGGTGTAAGGAAGGGGTCCAGTTTCTATTTTCTGCATATGGCTAGCCAGTTTTCCCAGTACCATTTATTAAATATTAAAAATTAAATAGGGAATACTTTCCCCATTGCTTGTTTTTGTCCAGTTTGTTGAAGATCAGAAGGTTGTAGATCTGTGGTGTTATTTCTGAGGCCTCTGTTCTGTTCCATTGGTCTATATATCTGTTTTGGTACCAGTACCATGCTGTTTTGGTTACTGTAGCCTTGTAGTATAGTTTGAGGTCAGGTAGCTTTGTTCGTTTTGCTTAGGATTGTCTTGGCTATACAGGCTCTTTTTAAGCTCCATATGAAATTTAGTTTTTTCTAGTTATGTGAAGAAAGTCAATGGTAGCTTGATGGGAATAGCATTGAATCTCTTTGGGCAGTACAGCCATTTTCACAATATTGATTCTTCCTATCCACGAGCATGGAATTTTTTTCAATTTGTTTGTGTCCTCACCCATCTCCTTGAGCAGTGGCTTGTAGTTCTCCTTGAAGGTCCTTCACATCCCTTGTAAATTGTATTCCTAGGTATTTTATTTTTTTTTTGTAGCAATTGTGAATGGGAGTTCACTCATGATTTGGCTCTCTGCTTGTCTTTATTGGTGTATAGGAATGCTTGTGATTTTTGCACATTAAGTTCAAGTCCTGAATATCCTTGTTAATTTTCTGTCTTATTGATCTAATATTGACAGTGGTGTGTTAAAGTCTCTTGCCATTATTGTGTGGGAGTCTAAGTCTATTTGTAGGTCTCTAAGAATTTGCTTTATGAATCTGGGTGCTTCTATATTGGATGCATATATATTTAGCATAGTTAGCTCTTCTTGTTGCATTGATCCTTTTATCATTATGTAATGTCTTCTTTGTCTTTTTTTATCTTTGTTGGTTTAAAGTCTGTTTTATCAGAGACTAGGATTGCAACCCTTGCTATTTTTTGCTTTCCATTTGCTTGGTAAATATCCCTCCATCCCTTTATTTTGAGCCTATGCGTGTCTTTGCACATGAGATATGTCTCCTGAATACAGCACACCGATTTATGTGCTGTATCTTTATCCAATTTGCCAGTCTATGTCTTTTAATTGGGGCATTTAGCCCTTTTACATTTAAGGTTAATATTATTATGGGTGAATTTGATCCTATCATCATGATGCTAGCTGGTTATTTTGCACATTAGTTGATGCAGTTTCTTTATAGTGTCATTGGTCTTTATATTTTCATGTGTTTTTTGCAGTGGCTGGTACTGGTTTTTCCTTTCCATATTTAGGGCTTCCTTCAGAAGCTTTGTAAGGCAGGCCTGGTGGTGACAAAATCTCTCAACATTTGCTTGTCTATAAAGGATTTATCCTTTACTTTTGAAACTTAGTTTGGCTGGATATGAAATTCTGGGTTGAAAATTTATTTCTTTAAGAATATTGAATATTGGCCCCCAATCTCTTCTAGCTTGTAGGGTTTCTGCAGAGAGATCTGCTGCTAGTCTGATGGCTTTCCTTTGTAGGTAACCTGACCTTTCTCTGTGGTTACCCTTAACGTATTTTCCTTTGTTTCCACCTTGGAGAATCTGACAATTATGTGTCTTGGCGTTGCCCTTCTTGAAGAGTATCTTTGTGGTGTTCTCTGTATTTCTTGAATTTGAATGTTGGCCTGTCTTGTTAGGTTGGGGAAGTTCTGGATAACATTCTGAAGTGTGTTTTCCAAATTAGTTACATTCTGTCTGTCACTTTCAGGGACCTCAATGAATCGTAAGTTTGGTCTTTTCACATAGTCCCATATTTCTTGAAGGCTTTGTTCATTCCTTTTCAATTTTTTTCAGCCTTGTCTTCATGTCTCATTTCAGTAAGTTGATCTTCAATCTCTGATATCTTTTCTTCCACTTATCAATTCAGCTAGTGATACTTGTGTGTGCTTCCCGAAGTTCTCGTGCTGTTTTTCAGCTCCCTCAGGTCATTTCTGTTTTTCTCTAAACTGGGTATTCTAGTTAGCAGTTCCTGTAACCTTTTGTCAAGCTTCTTAGCTTTTTTGCATTGGGTTAGAACATGCTCCTTTAGCTCAGAGGAGTTTGTTATTACCCAGCTTCTAAGCCTACTTCTGCCAATTTGTCAAACTCATTCTCTGTCCAGTTTTGTGCCCTTGCTGGAGAAGAGTTGGGATTATTTGAAGAGGCATTCTCGTTTTTAGAATTTTTAGCCTTTTTGCACTGGGATTTTTCATCTTCTTGGATTTACCTATCTCTGATCTTTGAGGTTGATGACCCTTGGATGGAGTTTCTGTGTGGGAGTTTCTTTTGTTGATGTTGATGTTATTGCTTTCTGATTGGTAGTTTTTCTTCTTACAGGCCCTTTTTCTGCAAGTCTGCTGCAGTTTGCAGGAGGTCAACTGCAGACCCTATTTGCTGGGTATCACCAGTGGAGGCTGCAGAACAGCAAAGACTGCTGCCTGTTCCTTCCTCTGGAAGCTTCATCCCAGAGGGGCACCAACCTGATGACAGCTGGAGCTCTCCTATATCAGGTGTCTGTTAAACCCTGTTGGGAGATCTCTCCCAGGCAGCAGGCACAGGGGTCGGGGACCCACTTGAGGA
>PVKP010022291.1:0-37896 GCA_004027715.1 Plecturocebus donacophilus | reverse complement strand
TACTGCAATTCAGTTCTTCAAGCACTTTATTTTTGTCGTCCATTTCGGGAAAAAGTTCTTGCATATAAGAGTCAACCTAGGAAAAAGGAAAGCCTTCTTACATGCTTAGCAGATCTCTTCCATAGCATAGCCACTCAGAAGAAAAAGGTTGGAGTAATACCTCCTAAGAAGTTCATCACAAGATTACGGAAAGAAAATGGTAATTCTACTTCCCACTGTATTAATGACATGCTAGGAAGGTTAAATATAGCGTGCCGTAATTCCAGCACTTATCAAGCATCATCTATATGCCTGTAACATGTTAGCTGTTGAAGAAACAAAGATGACACTCCTTTCTTCAAGGAGGCACTTGTTGAGTGAAGGAAATAGTCTCATCACAGTCATTAATACAAGATACAATTAATGGTTTCATTGTGTTATACAGAGATAAAATTCTGTGTGGCAGCAGCAAATGAGAAATCATAATTTCTCTTTTTGCTTACTTGGCTTTTCTGTCAAGAATGAAGGGTATTTTTTTTTCGCATGCTTATGCATTGGTCATTTTCATAATGCTTTTGTGTGTGTTAACTCATTGGATCCTTGCAGTAGCCTTAGATAGAGAGCGTGTCATTTCCCTCATTTTAGCTGTGAAAATCGGAAGCTAAAAAAGGCTTGCCAGGAGCCACACTCCAGAGAAAGAACCAGAAAAGACCTTCTGGCTTAGAGTAGATAAGTTTAATTCTCCGTCCTCTTTTAAAAATAGTTACTGAGTAAGCCCCACTTCCCTTTTCTCTTTTGAAATACTGTTCATTTAATTTTCACATGCCAATAAGTTAGACATTATCACCCTGTGAGATAACTGAGGCTCAGAGAGGTTAATTTGCCCAAGATCCGACAGAGTTAGTAAGTGGTGGAGCTGGTATACGAACTTACTTCTCCCTGATACATAAGCCCAGTGTTCTATCTAATGTGGTACACTGCCTCAAAAATTCAAATGGAAATTAGGTAACATGTAGAATTCTGGCTTTTGTTCGATGTAGGCATTTCAATCATTGTAGAAACAAAGTTAAATGGCATTTTTAGTTTGATTTGTTACCTATTAAATAGATGCTCACAAATAGAATTAGAGAAGTCTTTAAGATTGATTATTAAATACCCTAATATGTAATCTTGTCCTTAAATTAGTCTGTTGACACTGTGTATTATCATGTGAATTGAGGTAAGCCTGCATCATATCGAGTTCTCTAAAACATAAGATGACCCAGAAATAGGCTATAGGTTATTATTCTTGAATTTGATACACGTGTTGAAGATTTGTTCATTTTCCCCACATACACATGTAGAATAATTGATTAGTTGCTCACAAATCACTTCGTTTCCCCTAATGAAAGCTAGACATATATACTTTCTTAGATTACAGATCTGTATGTGTTGTGTTTTTAGAAAATAAAATATAACCTATTAGAATGTGTATTGAGCAATTAAGTCTTCTCTCTTTTTGTTTGTGTCTGTATGAAACTTTAAAAGTTTTGTCCTGGGGCCGGGCGCAGTGGCTCACGCCTGTAATCCCAGCACTTTGGGAGGCCGAGGCGGGCGGATCACGAGGTCAAGAGATCGAGACCATCCTGGCCAACATGGTGAAACCCCATCTCTACCAAAAATACAAAAAAATTAGCTGGGCGTGGTGGCGCACGCCTGTAGTCCCAGCTACTCGGGAGGCTGAGGCAGGAGAATTGCTTGAACCCGGGAGGCGGAGGTTGCAGTGAGCCGAGGTCGTGCCACTGCCCTCCAGCCTGGTGCCTGGTGATGGAGTGAGACTCTGTCTCAAAAAAAAAAAAAAAAAAGTTTTGTCCTGGTAAAAAATTCATGTACTTGGTAATTAAACATGGCACCCTTTCTTAGTGACTTTTTTAGTATCTTTAAAATGTTCATTGGCTGGGCATGGTGGCTCACACCTGTAATCCCAGCACTTTGGGAGGCCAAGGTAGGATTGCTTGAGCGCAACAGTTTGAGACTAGCCTCGGCAGCTAAGCAAGACCTTGTCTCTATAAAAAGTTTTAAAAATTAGTCAGACGTCGTGGTTCATGTTTATAGTCCCAGCTCCTTGGAAGGCTGAGGCGGGAGGATTGCTTGAGCCCAGGAGGTCAAAGCTGCAGTGAGTCCTGATTGCGCCACTCTCCAGCTTGGGAAACAGAGCAAGACCCTGTCTCTTAAAAAAAAAAGTTGAGAAGTATGCAGCTTATGCAGAGTATACATTATTTCCCTTTTCATTTGGTAGTACATTTCTCTTGGCCTTACTAACCTATCACATGTGTTTTTTAAGTATACAATGGATTTTTTCTTTTTAAAGTTAGGTTGACTCTCATGCTGAACAGAGATAAAATACAGTTAGACACTTACAACTTTATATATTTCCTTGTCAGACCTGGGGCATTTTTACAGTGTTTGCTATTTTTTCCAAATGGGCTTTTTTTTTTTTTCCTCTCTCTCTCTCTCTCTCTCTCTTTTTTTTTTTTTTTTTTTTTTTGGTAGAGACCAGGTCTCATTATTGTTGCCCAGGCTGGTCTCGAACTCCTGGCCTCAAATGATCCTCCTGCCTCAGTCTCTCAAAATGTTGGATTATAGGCATGAGCACTGTGCCTGGCCTTATTATTTATTATTATTATTTTTAATAGTTCAATAGTTTCTAATTTTTATTTAGGCAGATTGAATTGGTAACACAGTAGAGTTCTTAAATACTTCTTTGAAAGAGACTGAGTCCAGAATAAATATTTATTCCAAGCCCATCTTCTCATAAGTTTTGCTTCATTTTTCTAAATTTCAGAAATAATGCTTAATAGAAAACCCATTTTTTTAATAGAAAGCATTTTTATTATTTGATGTTGCTGACATTTGCAAATATATTTTGAAATATGTTTTTGGCTTTTGAATTTTCCCTTAAGAATTGTGTAGAGAAGAATATACAAATCAAACAGGATTTAATATATTATTCATTGCCTATCTTTCCTTCTGAGATTTTGATTGTTTTAAATCTTTGGAAAGTGTGTTACTCATTTCAGTATTTCCGCTAACTTTCACTGTTAGCTGGTTCTTACTAAATTAATTTCCTTCCATACTATGTTAAAAACTTTTATTCTCAATTGATATTAGCCTCATATTGTTTTAACTACCATTGCTTTATGTTACTAATCTTTTTGATGTCCCTGGAAAGAACTGATTTTAATTTCTATTTATCAATGAATTTTTGTTTTTACAATTTTAACTCATGTTACCTAATCATAGCATAAGAGGACTGTTACACAGTGCTCCTACATAGAGTACAGCAACGCTGTCTCCATGCATGCTGCCTGCTGATGGGATGGATGCTAGCTGAGTGTTTGAGTAGACAAATTATGACAGATACATTTCCTGTTGTGTGCCAGACACTGTCTAGGAACTGATGATACAGAAATATGACTTCCAGTACCTGACACCCTCATGGGGAAGCAGCCAGCCATCAATTGTGTTATGTATGTGTCACTGCCACGAAAAAAAGAAGACTGAGAAAGGGGACAGAGGATGAGGGAGTTGCTAGTTCATATGTCAGTGGTTGGATCAGAAATTTGAAGAGAAAAATACATCATTTGAAGATCTAAGGCAAAAATGTTACCATCAGTAAGGAGAAAGTGCAGGTTGCCTGAGTACTTGAGGGAGGGCAAGCAAATTAGCATGGCAAGAGTGGAATAAGATGAAGATAAAGTCAGAGCAGAGAGCAGGGGCCTAAAGCTTGGGTTTTATTTGGAAAGCCATGAGAAGTCATGAGAGGGTTCTGATTTGTGTGAGAAGACCCTCTGGCTGCTGGGTAGGCATAGGCGACATGAGACTTGAGGCAGGAGATCAGCCTGGAGGCTGTTGCAGTACCCAGGTAGGAAATGGAGTCATCTCTTTAGAGGTGTGCAGGTACTGCCTGTGGGTGGTCTACTATTATTTTGGAAGAAATACAACAGATTGGTGATCTGGTTGTGTTAGCTAGAGTTGACCCTCAGCTGGACTGTTTGAGGTCATTTAAGGTAGGCCTGAGGGTCATATCAGCTGGCATCTGTAGCTGTGTATTCTTATTCACTGAACCTTAGCAGTGTCAATCATTTAAGTTATTGTCTGGGGGCAAATCTACTTTTCTGTCATCATCTTAGCCGTTTCAATCCCTATTGTCCATCCATCCATTCATTCATTCATTCATTAAAAAATGGGAAATACATCTCATTATGTGGCAGGCACTATTGTTAGTCCTAGAGATACAGCAGGGAATGAGATAGACAGGGTCCTTGTTCTTAAGGAACCTGCCTGGACATAGCAGTGTTTCATGTGCCGTGGAGAGAGACAAAAACAGATATATTTAGGTCTTGGTCTCCCTCAAGTGAAGAAATTTTAGTTGTCCACAAATAATACCTACTAAATATATTTGAGTAAATGATTTCTTATATTCATTTCAAACAATTATTTTTCTCCAAAAGAGCATAAATGGTATTTTGTGTAATGCGAGCTATAGCCATTTCTGAATTATGAGGAGAACATAACCTATTTTTAAGCAGCGATTTTGTTTTTCATTTTTTTTGCATTAATGTTGCAGCTATATCAGGACTATAGTAGTTTATAATCATACATTTATTTAATAATGAAATTGTCTGTCTCTCCCACTAGACTGTCAGTTCCATGACGGAGGGAACCCATTTGTTTTTGCTCACCATTGTATTCCCAGCACATAATCCAGTTCCTGGCACATAGTAGGTGCTTACTCAATATTTATTGAATGAGTGAATGAATGAATGAAATTGTTTAATTTCCAAAGCAAATTTGCAGTCTGCTTTTCCCATTATGCTGCTTAGCAAAGAAGAAAGCAAACCATAAGAAAACCAGGGCTTAAAAAACTATCGTCTACAGCCATACCACCCTGAATGTGCCCGATCTTGTCTGATCTCAGAAGCTAAGCAGGGTCTAGCCTGGTTAGTACTTGGATGGGAGACTGCCTGCGAATACTGGGTGCTGTAGGCTATAAAAAATAAATAAAAATAAAAACTAAATATAATATAGTTCAACGGGATTGTCCTGAGATCACTCATCAGTGTTATTTTGCTGTTTGTGCAGTCCTGGTTGTTGTTTTTAAAACTAGAGTGGCTGCTTTCAGGTACAGCAAGATTCTGGCATATTTAATATACTCTGGAAAATGGACAATAAATAATTTTAGAAATATTTCAACAAAAGTTTAAAGATTATTTTTTTGTTTACTTTGCATCTTATTTCCAGGCATTCAAGTCAGTTGAGGAATTTTTGTGAATGTGAAATCATTGCTCTGTGTTAAAAGAGCGTCCAAAAAAAAAGATGTAAATTTTTAAAAAGCAAAAACATTTGCACATTTTTGCTTAGAAAGTAATTATTTTGAAAAACATGTATATGCTAAAATAATTTTTTTCTGACAGGGAAAAATTTGGAGACTTAATCATCTCCAACCTTAACTAGGTCTTCAGCAGTGCCTATAAAATTTTTTTACTAGTTCTCTCTGGTTATCCTTTTAAGATTCCTCTAGGACTTTTCCAATTGGTTTCTACTTTTCTTAACCCCTCAACTCAACTTTAACATAATTATTTTCTACACCTTGACACAGTGGATCTGTTTTCGGTGGGTGGTTCCAGATTTGTGACCCGGAAATGGGTGGATGAGTGAGAGATAAAGGTTCTTGAATTGTAAGGTATTGAGGCGCATACACGTCAGGAAGCTGCCTAGACACTGAAGTGTCAGGGTTGGTGCAGGAGGCATAGTGGAGAGAGAAACTGTGAATCAAGCCATCAGTGGGTGAGGAGGAAGCTGGGAGATGGCTTTAGAGAGAGGAGGGTTGAGGGTCATAGTATGGCCGGATCTTGGGCACTTTTGTGGTTAAGAGCAAGTAGCAGCAGGGAACTAGAAAATGCCGAAGGTTGATAAGATAGGGGAGAACAGAATGCAGGACCTTGAAGGAGCAACAAAGAAAATCCCAAGGATGAGAAAAGAAATATAAGGTAAAATAAGCAAATGGGAGTAGTAGAGAATAGGAGATTGCAGTTGAGAGGTAAAGTGTTTATTATTTTCAGGGATGGAGGATTACTGCATTGAGGGGCAAGGTTAGATAATTTAGTTGAGTTAGCTCAGCTGTGGTCTAGACTTTTCCAGCTGGCGGAGCCGTTTGAGGTCCTGTGCACGACTTGGCCCGGCCTCAGAGGAATGGAGTGGACTGCTGAGGTTTGTGAGTTGCAGGCTGTCTCAGTGTTGGGGGAGGCTGCAGAGACTTCTGCTCTGAGCAGGGAGAAGGGAATGGGGTTGCAGTGCTTTAGATCTACTGTCTCTTGTGAACAAAAACCCACACAGTGTACCAAATTCAAGATCAGATAGTTGTTAAGTCCACATAGGCTAATACTGAACTCTTAGAACTCACGACTTTTTTTGTTCTTAAATATAACATGGGGAGTTTGCTAAAGGCTAATGGGTCCCTCAGGCTAAACTTACAGCAGAGAAACGAAACGTGGCTTCACTTGCATTCATAATATTATTGTGTTTGATTTGAGACCCAAATTTGTGGAATGGATTTGGATATGTGAAAATAACTAATGATGAACATGAAAAATGTATTGTGAATTTTACCATATAATGCAAGAGATGTTAATTTTACCATATAATGCAAGGGAAAATTCTTAGGGAGAGATTCAGGGTCTCTGAATTAAACTTGTCTATTTGCAGTGTGAAACTGAAGGAAAGGAGACTTAGTGGGTTAAGTGAAGGGAGCTGATATGAACTAAGTAGATGTAAATGGAAATGGAACAGACTAGACATATGCAGGAAAAGAACTTTAAAAATTGAAAGGGCTTGGGAAGTAATTGGATATGAATAATATGCAACAGGCAGGCAGATTGATTGCACCTAGGAGTTGGAGATCAGCCTGGGCAACATAGTGAGACCCCCATCTCTTAAAAGATAAGAGAATGTGTAACAGGCAGTGATAGGGAGCAAGGCAGTAGAGTTTTTGTATGGGAAGTTCTATTTTATTTTTAAGTATACAATAATACATGCATGCATTCTTATAATTTCAGTACCAAACAAACCTAGAAGTTTCCCTGAGTGCTATGCTTTCTCCCCAGCTCCTGAGACTCATCTTCCTTTGAAATAAGCTGATCCTACCAAACCCTTTTCTATGCATTTAAATATATATGTCCAAGTAGGAAGCCAGAGTTACATTTTATGGCGACTTACGGTGGTTGTTTCTTTTTCTTTTTTTGAGACAGAGTCATACTCCGTCGTCCAGGCTGGAGTGCAGTGGTGTGAACTCGGCTCACTGCAACCTCCACCTCCCGGGCTCAAGCAATTCTTATGCCTCCGGCTCCCAAGTAGCTGGGATTATAGGTGCCTGCCACCATGCCTGGCTAATTTTTGTATTTTTAGTAGAGATGGGGTTTCACCATGTTGGCCAGTCTGGTCTCGAACTCCTGACCTCAAGTGGTCTGCCTGCCTCAGACTCCCAAAGTGCTAGGATTACAGATGTGAGCCACTGCTCCCAGCCGGTTGTTTTTCATGAGTGGGATCCACACATGTTCAGCATCCTTGTTTTGCTTCCTGTCTTGGAAGTTTTGCCATGTTAACTCATATGGAGCTGCTTCCATTTTAACTGTTGCCCAGCATTCCCTAACAAAATTATAGCATAATTTAAATAAATCATTCTCCTGTTGATAAACATTTAGGATGTTTTCAGACTTCTGCTGTTATAAATAAGCAGCCAGATTTATGCTTGTTTCAGTACATGTACAGATACTTACCTGGCATCACTACCTGGGAGAACTAGGTTGCATTATTTTAAATGTGTTACCAAAATTGCCTTTACAACATGCTGTAACAGTTTATACCCCCAACAGCAATGGTTGAGAATGTCCATTTCTCCACACTCAGGCTAACACTGGATGGATGCTAAGTCAATTTTTATTTTGCCAAAGTGATGGGCAAAATGATATTTTGTCATTGTTTTAATTTTTATGTCCCAGTCACTTGTCATGTATTACTTAGGCATTTGTATTTCTACTGTGAGTTGTCTATTATTTTCCTTTGCCAGTTTTTTAAATTGGTTTTTTCTTTTCTTGTTTTGTAAAGGTTTTCTTTAAAAAATATTCTGTATGTTAATCCTTAACATAGTCTAGAGATTAGCATGCAAATAATTCTCCTTATATGTCACTTGTCTTCATTTATGTTGACTTTGCCATACAGAAGTTCTTAATTTTTATGTAGTCAGTCTTTGATGTGTTCTGTATTCTGTTCAGTAGCAGCAACAATATATAGGTTGAGCATCCCTAATCCAAAAATCTGAAACTTTTTGAGCTGCATGATGCCACTGTGTGGCTGAGTTAGTAACATCTTTACTTTCTGATAGTTCAGTGTATACAAATTTAGTTTCCTGTACTAAATATTTAAGAATACTTTATAAAGTCACCTCCAGGCTACAAGGTGTATATGAAACAAATTTCATGTTTAGACTTGAGTCCCACCCCCAGAATATCTCATTATGTGTATAAAAATATTCCCAAATCTGAAGCAGTCTAAAGCCCCAAACAGTGCTGGTCCCAAGCATTTTGGATAAAGGATACTCAGCCTGTGGTAATATTGCCAATATTATTATTGTGGTTGCTGTTGAACATAATACAAAACCTATTGTTGTGTTCTGAGCACTTTTGATTTTCCTACCAGCCTTGTGAGGTGTAGAAACTGCTATGAGCCCCATTTTTCAGATGAGGAACTGTGGTACAGGGAGGTTGAATAAGTTGCCTATGCTGCACATACGGTTAGAGGTAGAAACATAGCTCCAACCCAGACAGCCTTGCTCTAGCAGTGGTGCCCCTGCCCCATAAATAGCTTCACTCATTCCCTTTCTATTTCTACAATAACTTTGCAAAGAAAGATGGTATTCGGGTTTTTTTTTTTTTGAGATGGAGTTTTGGTCTTGTTGCCCAGACTGGAATGCAGTGGCACCATCTTGGCTCACTGCAACCTCCACCTCCCGGGTTCAAGCAATTCTCCTGCCTCAGTCTCCCAAGTAGCTAGGATTACAGGCATGCACCACCACGCCTGGTGAAATTTTTGTATTTAGTAGAGACAGGGTTTCACCATCATGGCCAGGCTGGTCTCCAACTCTTTACCTCAGGTGATCCACCTGCCTCAGCTTCCCAAAGTGCTGGGATTACAGGCATGAGCCACTGCACCTGGCCTTTTTTTTTTTTTCTTCCAATGGTATTGGACATTTTCTCATGTTTCTTAGCTTTTTGATTGTTTTCTTTTCTTATAAATTGTTGCTTGCAAGTCCATTAACCACTTTGGTTTTTTTTAATATGAGATTTTCTTTTATATGCTGAAAATGTTAATAATTTTCAGGTTTTACTTTTTTTTTAACCTTTTAAAAGATTTCTAATACACAGAACTTAATTTTATATCTGTATCTCTTCTAAAATGTAATTGTTAATTGCTTTTATATTAGACTTTCCCTGAATTTTTTTCTAAATTTGTATGCATTCATTTTTAAAATGTCAAATCTTTCTGGAATTTAATAAATGTACATTGAAGATCTAAAAATAAAATTTCCTAAGGTTATTTTTCTCAATGCATTTTATTGAATAATTCATGTATGTTCTCATGTGTGGGCTCACACTGGGTATTACTTTGTGTGTGGCATGGTGGAATCAGGCTGCCCAGTTTGAATCCTGGGTCTGCCATTTCTTGGCAGTGTGACTTTACCCTCTCTGGTCCCATTTCCATGTTTAAAAATAATAACAATATTACATGGTTGTTGAGGATCAAATGAGATACTATGTCTAAAGTCCTTACTGTTCTATGGTAGAGTTGTATATTGCCAAGCACAGGGTAAAGCACTTGATGTTAGCACCACCAATATTCCATTATATTTACTCATTTGCATAACTTCAGAGAACATTTCATGGAATTATAAAATCACACATTTGGAAGGGACTTGAGATTATCTAGATTACATAGGTAATTCTTGATAACATGATTCTTAATCTGACTCTACATCAGAGTTAGTTGGAGGAACTTTGAAAAGCCCCACATTCTGGCCTCACCCCTTACCAACTGAATCAGAATCTCTGGGATATATGGTTCAGTAATTTATTTTTGATAAACTTTGTGGTTCTTAAGCAGTTGGCTTGGGATTGGCAAATGGTTGTCCAACTTCTTCTTTAAAGCTTGCCATGTTGAAATATTTGTGGAACAATAGGTTAGATAAGCTAATAAGCAGTTTCTTCTTAAATTCTCAGTATATATGCTGATGTATGAGGATAGGTTTTGCCCTTTTCTCGTGGATCAGTTAGTAGTATTTTTAAACAAGATTTCAATCAATTTTACATTTGTTTTCCCCAAATTTAGATAAAAGTTTTAGATGTGAAAGTTATTTATTTTTTAGACATTACGAAAACATTGTGCATTTATATTTTAGTTCTGATCCAATACTATTCTTTTATAAATTGGTTTTTCATGACGTTACATATTCTGAAATAATTCTCTAATACTGTTTTTTTATTTTTAGAGCTTTTTGACAACTACATGCAACAAGATGCCCATGAATTCTTAAATTACCTACTAAACACAATTGCTGATATTTTACAAGAAGAGAGAAAGCAAGAAAAACAAAATGGTCGCTTACCTAATGGTAATATTGATAATGAAAATAATAACAGCACACCAGACCCAACGTGGGTTCATGAGATTTTTCAGGGAACATTAACTAATGAAACCAGATGTCTTACTTGTGAAACTGTAAGTATATCATACAATTTTGTATAGAAAAAAATTGAATCATTATGTTAAAGGTTATTCTTTGAGGAAGAGAGGATGGAAGATGAACTTGAAAGTTGTAATTCTTAGATATAGGAATTAAAGATGTATTTTTTAGTTGAAAGGAATCTGTCTGTACTCTTAATGTAATATTGCTTATTGACAATGAATACCTGAGGTGATAGAAAGATACTTACTGTAGATTGAACTGTTTGATTTTCTTTCAGTTTAGGAGGCCATAGAACCATGTTGTGGAAATTACATCTTAGGACGTAATCTCATAGGATTATACAGATCAGGGAGGCATATTAATTTGTTTTCCTTTTTCTACGATTATCTTCAGTGTCCATTATTGTAATAAAAACTAAAGCATATAGTATACCCTCAATGAGGGGAACATATTTCATTTGCTGGACACTTTGTAAGGATGAAGCTGGAAAATTTTTACACTGAGGCTGGAGTGCAGTGGCCAATCTCAGCTCACTCTAGCCTCTACTTCCTGGGCTCAAGCAATCCTCCCATCTCAGCCTCATGAGTAGCAAGGACCACCAGCATGTGACACCATGCCCGCCTAATTTTTAAATTTTTATTTTTTTTAGAGACAAGGGTCTTACTGTGTTGCTCAGCCTGGTCTTGAACACCTGGGCTCAAGCAATCTTTCCACCTTGGCCTCTCAAACTGCTGATATTACAGGTGTGAGCCGTCAGGCCTGGCCAGAAATATTCTTTATAGCATTTTCCCCATTCAGTACAGAATCCAATTTAGCGGTGCACATTGCATTTAGTTGTTTCTTTAGCCTTCTTTAACCTGAAACATTTCCATAGCCTTTTTTGTTGTTGTTGTTTTAGCAGTTACATTTTTTATGAGTATGCCTCCCCCACCTTTTTAAAATCAGATGTTCTCATATTTAGTTTCTCTGATGTTTCTTCCTGATTAGATGCAGGTCATGCATTCATGGCTAGAATAATACATCATTCCTGTTGTGTTCTTCTCGGGGTATCACATCTGTAGGCACACAGTATCCATCTCCCTCTCTTTGGTGAAATTAATTTTTGTTCATCCAGTCAAGGTGGTGGTGTTTCTCCATTTGGTTTAATTTGGACACAGGTTCTTGCTCTGTTGCCTAGGCTTTAGGGCAGTGACACTGTCATAGATCATTATAGCCTCAAACTCCTGGGTTGAAGTGATCCTCCTGCCTCAGCCTTCTGAGTAACTAGGACCACAGTGCATGCTATCACCCCAGCTGGTTTTTAAATTTTTTGTAGAGACAGGGTCTTGCTGTGTTGCCCAGGCTTGAACTCCTGTCCTCAAGCAACCCACTCTACTTTTGTAGAGACAGGGTCTTGCTGTGTTGCCCAGGTCTTGAACTCCTGGCCTCAAGCAACCCACCTGCCTCAGCCTTCCAAAGTGTTGGGATTACAGGCATGATCCACCGGGCTGGGCCAGTTTCTCCACTTTATGATGACTTTTTTTTTTTTTTAAATCTCTTTGCAATTAGTAGGCAGTCTCGGGGGATACACAAATACCTCCCTCCTCATCAAAATCTTGCCCAAGATTTAGCATGCATTTATGATCTCATCGTTACTATGAAAGTTCCACTACTAAGGTTTAATAACATTGGAAAAGAGAGTCTGTAAGCAAGAAAGCTAATAGTGCTATAAAGCCTACATAATTTTGCCTTTTCCAGAATATTGTGTAGTTGAAATCATATAGTATGCAGCCTGTTTGGATTGACTTCTTCCACTTAGCAATGTGCATTTAAGGTTCCTCCATGTCTTTTTATGGCTTGGTACCTCATTTCCTTTATTTTTGACTAAATAACATTCTAATGTATGGATGTGCTGCAGTTTTTAAAATTCATTCACTTACTGAAGGACGTCTTGGTTGCTTCCAAGTTTTGCCAATTGTGAATAAAGCTGCTATAAACATTTGTATGCAGGTTTTTGTGTGGATGTGAGTTTTTACTCTGTGTTAATATCAAGGTGCATGATTACTGGATTGGATGGTAAGAGTATATTTAGTTTTGTAAGAAGCCACCATTCTGTCTTCCATAGTGGCTGTACCATTTTCCTTCTTACCAGCAGTGAGTGAGAGTTCTTCTTTCTCCACATCCTTGCTGACATTTGGTGTTGTCAGTGTTTTGGATTTTGGTGATTCTAAGAAGTGTGTAGTGGTATCTCATGTTAATTTGCAAGTCTCTAATGACATATGACGTTGATCATCTTTTTGTCTGGTTATTTATCATCTGTATGTATATCTTTAGTGATATGTCCAGATCTTTTGTCCATTTTTTAATCAGGCTGTTTGTTTTCTCTGAGTATTGCTGAATTTTAAGTGGATTTTTTGGGGTATGATTTTGGATACTAGTTCTTTATCAGGCAGGTCTTTTATATTTTATCCCAGTCTGTAACTTGTTTTTCATTCTTTTAACACTGTTTTTGGCAGAGCAGAAGTTTTTTTTTTGAGATGGAGTTTCACTCTTGTTTCCTGGGCTGGAGTGCAGTGACACATTCTTGGCTTACTGCAATCTCTGCCTCCTGGGTTCAAGCGATTCTCTTGCCTCAGCCTCCCAAGTAGCTGGGATTACAGGCATGCACCACCACACCTGGCTAATTTTGTATTTTTAGTAGAGAGAGGATTTTTCCGTGTTGGTCAGGCTGGTCTCTAACTCCTGACCTCAGGTGATTCGCCTGCCTTGACTTCCTAAAGTGCTGGGATTACAGGTGTGAACCACCATGCCCAGCCAGCAGAGAAGTTTTTAGTTTTTTAAGTATTAGTTTTTAATTTTAATAAAGTCCAACTTTTTCTTTCATGCATTGTACTTTTGGTGTTGCATCTAAAAAGTCATCAATAAACTAAATGTTTCTTCGAATTTTCTCCTATGTTACCTTCTAGGAATTATATAGTTTTTCATTTTGTATGTAGGTCTTTGATCTTTTCTGAGTTAATTTCTGTATAAGATATTATAAGGTTTGTTTTGAATTAATTTTTTTGCATGTGGATGTCCAGCTGCTCTAGCCTCATGTGTTGAAAAGACTGTTCTTTCTCCATTGAATTGCCTTCACTCCTTTGTCAAATATGAGTTGACTCTGTTTGTGTGAGTGTCTTTCTAGGCACTCTCTTCTGTCCTGTTGGTCTGTGTGTCTGTTCTTTCCCCACTACCACACTGTCTTGATTACCGTAGCTTTAGAGTAAGTCTTAAAGTCAGGTGGTGTTAGTCCTCTGACTTTGTTCTTCTCCTTCAATATTTTGTTGGCTATTCTGGTCTTTTGCCTCTCCATGTAAATTTCAGAATCAAGTTTAGCAATATTCACAAAATAACTTGCTGGGATTTTGATAAGGATTTTGCTGAACCTATAGATGAAGTTGGAACAAAATGATATCTTGACAACATTGAATCTTCTTATCCAAGTACATGCACTGTCTCCCCTTATTTACTACTTCCTTGATATCTTAAATTGGAGTTTGGCAGTTCTTTCTCATATCAGTGCTATGCATGTTTTGTTAGATTTATATTTAAGTATTCATTTTTGGGGGTGCTAAGCACCAGCTATGCTGGGTAGAAGAAGGCAGAAGGTCAATAAGACATAAGCCTCTGATCTCAAGATACTCGTAGGTAATGAAGACTGGCGAGCCAGTGTCCAGACGATTCCAGTACAGTGTGTTATTCTATGTATATGCACAGGACACCATACCAGACAGAATGGTAGACCTAATTCAGGTGGGAGTGAGAAGGATTTGGGCAGGTGAGGGATGGGCTTCCTGGAGGAGCTCATGCTTGTATTTTAGAAATGCAGTTGGTCATGTCTCAGGTAGCAGGCAGCTGGTGTCTATAATACCCTTTTCTGGTGTTCTCATGAGGGTCCCTTCTCAGTCTCATTCCTTGGCTTCTCTTTTTCCGTTCTTTAAATGTGGATGTTCCCCAGGGTTTCATTGTCAGTTCCTTCTCACTCTGCACTGGGAGGATCATGTTCCATTTTATTATTACATGTGCTGGTGAGTCTCAAGTCTCGATCTCCAGCCTAGACTTCATCCTTGAGATTTAGACTGGGATCTCCCCATATTGTACATGACGTGACATTGGGACATATTAGTCCAGTAGCAGCCAGATGTCTTCACAACCACTTTGTAAAATGAAATACTGCCTTACTTGGCGACCACTTGGCACCAGTCCAACTGCAGGTATAAACACAGTAACTCATGCACCCAGGCGATCTAGAGGATCCTGTGTCTCGGTTTTTACATGATCATAAAAGTGAACATTTCAAAGGAAGACCCCTGAGGGCAGTGTCTGAGGACTTCATTTTGAGGAATACGAAATTGATTTTGAGAAACACTAGGCTGTGTAACCTTTGCTTCTCTATAGCTTACATGTAAACTCCTGCCTGATCTGGCTTTAGCCTACCTCTGCCATACTATCTCTTCACACCTTACCTAATTTTCTATAAAATTGATGTGTTTTCCTTAAACCTGTCGTGTTCTCTTTTTTTCTCTCTGAGTTGTCTGTGTTCCCCCTTCTTTTTCACTGGACTTTTTGAGGCTCAGGTCAGTTATCTTGTAGTGTTGCTATAACTTCTATCGTACAGTGGAATGCCATCTTAGAGAAGGGGTTTAGGTCCTACGGTTAACTTAATGTTGAAATCAAGGAAAGTCAAAATTACCATTGGAACTGTTCAACTATCCATAAAATACACAATGCGCAGTACCCTAGTTTACTTATATTTGCATAAATAAATAATATGTACGCCCACATAATCTCTGACAACTCACTGAACTTATAACATTGATGCAGTATAAAATGGGAAAGCAGCCAGGCACGGTGGCTCACGCTTGTAATCCCAGCACTTTGGGACGCTGAGGCGGGCAGATCACGAGGTCAGGAATTTGAGACCAGCCTGATCAACATGGTGAAAGCCCGTCTCTACTAAAAATACAAAAATTAGCCCGGCGTGGTGGCGCATGCCAGTAATCCCAGCTACTCAGGAGGCTGAGGCAGGAGAATTGCTTGAACTCAGGAGGCAGAGTTTGCAGTGAGCCAAGATCACGGCACTGCACTCCAGCCTGGGCGACAAGAGTGAGACTCTGTCTCATAAAACAAAAAAAAAAGGCGGGGAAAGTATTTGCTTAACTGAGTGGATGAGAGGCACAGGGAGCTGAGCCAGACGTATCTCCTGTTGCACATATACCTTCAGGATGGACTTGCTGAAAGAAATAGCTAAGAAAATTTATGTCTAAAGTTCTGTCCTGTTCCAATTCACATGCGCAAGTGATAACTTTATAAGATTATTTACCTATAAATCAAACAAACTTTATATCAAGTTCTTAAGAGAAATAAAGTCAGTCGTAAACAAAGAATGTAATTTAACATTTTGGGCTAAATTTTTTTTTAATGATAAAACAATACAGATATCATGTCCCGTGTGAAGCATTTTCTTTCAGTCTTGGCTTATGTTTTTTTAAGAATCAGTGTATATGGTACAGTTTGTTTCATGCTTTAAAATAACAAAGATTTTGGAAAATCATGAAATCTCACATCATACTAACCTTTGCCAGTGAGTCAGTCAAAAGTGCTTTGGTGTTTTACTTATACATCTGGTACGGGTTATTTATTCAGTGTCCTTTTGGATAATCCAATTAAGCAGTTTTCTTTTGAACTTCAGGGAAAAGAATTGTTTACTTATTACTAATAATAGAATGCATTTAATTCTGTTAATTGGGAACTGTGGTTTACTAGTATTTGAAAAAAATCAAAGATAATTCACTATTTTTACAGATAAGCAGCAAAGATGAAGATTTTTTAGACCTTTCTGTTGACGTGGAACAAAATACATCAATTACTCACTGCTTAAGGTACATGTCGAATTATTTAATTTGAAATTTAATAATTATTTTTAGTCTGGAATATTTTTTAATGAGTACATGCTGTCTTGCTATCTACAAAATAAGTTTATTTTGAACTTCTCACAGGGGTTTCAGCAACACAGAAACTCTATGCAGTGAATACAAGTATTACTGTGAAGAGTGTCGCAGCAAACAGGAAGCACACAAACGGTAATATAATGCTTTATGGATTTTTAAGTGATTTTTTTTTTTTTTGCAATATATATTGCAGATGGGCTTAGAAAAACAATCTAGGAAAATTTACATTGAGTAAAAATTCTTAATTTTGTCACTAACAGTTAATGTTAATATATTAAGTATTACCTGGTAAATGATATTCTGCTTAATGTTTCTTTGACAAAAACTCTGTACACTCAAGTGATTTTCTCTGTCTAGCGATTAATCATCATAAACCAGTACAGTTAAAATATTTGGCTTTGAGGCTTGCCTGATGATGTAAACTTTTTTCTTGGTTAAGAGAGTTGAGGGAGAAAGTACTCCTCACTCCCCGTCCCCACACCCCCGTTTCTGCTTTTCCTACACAGGATCTTGTATGTTCTCTTAGCGTGTTATTGTAAGACTGGTTTGGTATCAAGAAATGGAATAATAAACATCGTCATCATCATTACTTCTTATTTTGAAACAATCTCAAACTCAGAGAAAAGTTGCATGAATAGTACCAAGAAAGTTTTTTTACTCCAAACCATTTGAAAGTAAGTTACCGATATGTACCTCATGACCCCTGACACTTTAGTAGGTATTTCCCAGCCACAGGGACTTTTTTCTATGTGCCCACATCCATCTGAATCAGGAAAGTAACACTGACATGCTACTGTTACTGCAAATCTTATTTTGTTATCACAGAATCCTGGTAATGTCCTTTATAGAAGAAGGATTCTGTCCACAATTACATATTACACATTACATTTAGCATTCAGTCTCTTTAGTCATTTTCAATTTGGAACAGTTTCTCAGTCCTTTCTTGACATTAATGATGCTGACTCTTGAAAATCGTAAGTTAGTTATTTTGCAGAATATCCCTCATTGGAGTTTGTCTCATGTTTTCCTGTGATTAGATTCAGGTTATGTATCTTGAACAGGAATCGTACAGTGTTTTTCTCATCATGTCCTGTTATGTGTCACTCGATTTGTGGCATATGTTGGAGTATCCCCAAGACCACTTCTGGGACAGGTGATTTCCTAGAAGGACTCACAGTGCTCAACATCCATGCATGCTCACAGCAAAGATTTATTACAGGGACAGGATACAAAACACAGTCAGCAAAGGGAAAACCAGCAAGTGCCCAGGAGTCACTGCCTCAGTGGAGCCACACAAGACACTTAATTCTTCCCACATTGAATTGTGGCAATACAAGAAGCTCATTACAGACTGAGTACCCTGGGTTTTTACTGGAGGCTGGTCACAGAGGTACCCTCTGCCTACCATGCCCCCAAATTCAGACTCGCAGGAAGAAAACAAGAGTTCAGCATAAACTCTCTTGTTTGTTCAAACAGTTTAGGCACAGCGAGACACTTATCATTTGGAGAATGGTGGGAACATGTCCTAAATTCAAGTTTTCAGATGCTAAAAGGACCATCCATGCAAGGGGGCCTTTCTAAGGATAGTTTGAGGCCCTGTGAATCCTTTTCTGAATCTCCTATTACTGTTCTTGGCTGTTACTGAACACTTGAGTGATGTTCCCCAGATGTTTTCCAGAGTTCTTAACTGTTAATCTTCACTTTTTCTCATTGTAATTTAGGAGTATTTTGTGTAGAAGTATTTTGAGATTATAAATATTCCATTCTTCATTAAACTTTCAATTTATTCACTTTTAAAATACAGTGGACCCAAAGGTTCCTGTTTTATTCAGTGGATTGTTATCCATTAGCATTCTTGCTCCCATGCTCACATTATCCCCAGTTTGGCCAGGGGGAGCTCCTCCAAGCTGGCTCCTCTCTTCTTGATGTATCCCATCATTCTGCAGTACTTCTTTCCTTTCTGACTGAAGCTGTTCAGGCTCATTTTGGTCTTTCTTTGCCCTTACTCTGGAACAAGCCATTTCTCCAAGGAGCCCTGATTTCTCTTAGGGGAAAATGAAAAACTAGGACCTTGTATCATTGTACTCATTGCTGTTGGGATGTCATTATTCTCAAGCCCCCTTAGTGAGCAGAGCTAGAGGATAAATGAGTATGTGTAGATACACACATACTTATACATCTGCTTTTATTTCTTTTCTCCATCTATTAGTCTCTTTATCTGTTCTGAAAACCATGAATACACAGTGATATCTTGTTATAGGCACCACCGTATATTTGTAATTCCTTTCTCCAACAGTACAGTTGGCTGCTGTTATCCTCACTACATTTACTTATTTAGTCAGTGCACCTTTAGGTAACCCAGCTTATTCTATCTTCCTCTGCTCCCTGCATGCACACGCACACATACACACACACGTAACCTGCACACGCACGCATACACACATACCCACCCCACACATCCTTCCCCTCTGCTTGGCCTTCCGCCTCTCCTGCCTGTATAGATGTCTGTGTTATTTGGCCCCATCAAATAGTTGAACTGAGTTGTTCATTAAGGGAGGGGAAAAGCTCAGATTTTTAAATGATTATATTTTCGTTTTGGACACAGACATATTTCCTAGGAAGGGAAGTGTTTTTGGTGATGGACCACAGAATCAAAACAGATTACTCATTGTTTCTGTCCATTAGTGCATATGATGGCGAGCACCTCAGTTAAGTTTAATCAGAGGGATAGGGGCTGAGGCATTACATTCATCCTGAAAACACCGTAGAAATTACCTAAGACTGGCCAGGCTCAGTGGCTCATGCCTGTAATCCCAGCACTTTGGGAGGCCAA
This sequence comes from Plecturocebus donacophilus, assembly GCA_004027715.1. Lineage (NCBI taxonomy): Eukaryota > Metazoa > Chordata > Mammalia > Primates > Pitheciidae > Plecturocebus > Plecturocebus donacophilus. The sequence continues at coordinate 18,335 of PVKP010022291.1, read as the reverse complement.
GGTGGGTGAATCACGAGGTTAGGAGATCGAGACCATCCTGGCCAACATGGTGAAACCTCGTCTTTACTAAAAATACAAAAATAAGTTGGGCATGGTGGCACATGCCTGTAATTGCAGCTACTGAGGAGGCTGAGGCAGGAGAATTGCTTGAACCCAGGAGGTGGAGGTCGCAGTGAGCAGAGATTGTGCCACTGCACTCTAGCCTGGGTGACAGTGAGACTCTGTCTCAAAAGAAAAAAAAAAAGAAAGTACCTAAGACTGTTGGATAAGTTAAGAGTCAGGGACTAAATGTAGCTAAGAGAAATACAACTTTCAGACTTTACTGACTATAGGGAGGAAGGCCCATCTGTGAGCAAAAGCCACCCTTCCCCTAGAATGATGGTTATACAAGTAATCACGTGAGTAATTGAGATTTGTCTGTAAAGTTGAGCTCTTTGTTTTAAAGACATGAGAGTTTAATGTATTAGAAAATACGTGAAGAATGTATATTCTTTATAAATAAATTAGAAAATACAGATAAGTGTAAATCAAGAATCACTATAAAAGCTATAAAATGTTAACATTTTTGTATATATCTTAGATTTTTAAAGTGTGTATGTAAATACACACATAGTCCCTAAAATGTTACCAAATTTTATATGTGAGTTTGAAACTTTTTTCACTTAAAAGATTGTGACCGGAGGTGCTACATATATATGTATATATTTTAAAGACACAAGGTCTCTCTCTCTGTCACTCAGGTTGGAGTCCCGTGGTGCAATCTTAGCTCACTGTAGCTTCAGACTCCTGAGCTTAAATGATCCTCTTACCTCAGCCTCCTCTGTAGCTGGGACTACAGATGTGTGCCACCGTGACTGCATAATTTATTGAATTTTATTTTTATTTATTTATTTATTTATTTTTGCAACAAAGTTTTGCTTTGTTGTCTAGGCTGGAGTGCATTGGTGCGACCTCAGCTCACTGCAACCTCTGCCTCCAGGGTTCACTTGATTCTCCTGCCTCAGCCTCCCAAGTAGCTGGGATTACAGGCACATGCCACCACACCCAGCTAATTTTTTAATTTTTATTAGAGATGGGGTTTCACCATGTTGGTCAGGCTGGTCTCGAACTTCTGACCTTGTGATCCACCTGCCTCGGCCTCCCACAGCGCTGGGGTTACAGGCGTGAGCCACCGTGCCCAGCCTTGAATTATGTTTTTTTGAGACAGGATCTTGCTATGTTACCTAGCCTTGCCTTGATCTTCTGGTCTCAAGCAATGCTCTGCCTCAGCCTCTGGAGTAGCTGGAATTACAGGAGCCAGCCACCACACCTGCTGCACAGTATTTTTTTTTGTTGTATGAATGTACCTTAGTACCATATATCTACCAGACTTTTTACACTGTTATAAACAGTGTTTTGTTGAACAGTTTTGTGTGTATATACACATATTCCCCACATATTTTTGGACGTTTTGTAGGATAAATTATGTATGAGTTCCTGGAAAGACAACTTTACAGAAATTACGTATTTCTCATTAGGATCTAGCATCAACCTTTCTGATAATTTATGGTGTAATATTGAGCAGTTCATTTAGTATTTTTTTTTTTTGAGACAGAGTCTCGCTCTGTTGCCAGGTGTCAGGCTGGAGTGCAGTGGCACAATCTCGGCTTACTGCAACCTTGGCCTCCCGGGTTCAAGCAATTCTGCCTCAGCTTCCCGAATAGCTGGGATTACAGGCGCATGCCACCATGCCCAGCTAATTTTTGTATTCGGGGTTTCACGATGTTGGCCAGGATAGTCTCGATCTCTTGACCTTGTGATCTGCCCACCTCGGCCTCCCAAAGTGCTGGGGATTACAGGCGTAAGCCACCGCACCTGGCCTCATTTAGCATTTTTGATCTTTACTTGGATGAGTTCACTTCCAAGATCTCTACCAGCTCTAAAACTTTATAGTTTTCAGCCTCGGAATAATAGGATAAGCTTGTGTTGAGTATACAGACCATAGTTCTTAGAAAAAAAAAATCTATTTTACAGCCAGATGTGGTGGCTCATGCCTGTTATCCCAGCACTTTGAGAGGCCGAGGTGGGCACATGACCTGAGGTCAGGAATTCAAGACTAGCCTGGGCGACATGGTAACACTCTGTCTCTACTGAAAATACAAAAATTAGCAGGGCGTGGTGGCGTGCACCTGTAATCCCTGCTACTCTGGAGGCTGAGGCAAGAAAATTACTTGAACCTGGGAGGCAGAGGTTGCAGTGAGCTAAGATGGCGTCACTTCACTCCAGCCTGAGAAACAGAGTGAGACTTTGTCTCAAAAAAAAAGAAAGAAAGCAAGAAAATATTTTATTTATAATAGTATCAGAAACAGCCCTTTTCACAAGATGGCGCTGAAAGCGAAGAAAGAAGCTCCTGTCCTTCCTAAAGCCAAAGCCAAAGCGAAGGCTTTAAAGGCCAAGAAAGTAGTGTTGAAAGGTGTCCACAGCCACATAAAAAAAGAAGATCCCCACGTCACCCACCTTCTGGCAGCCCAAGACACTGAGACTCCGGAGGCAGCCAAAATATCCCTGGAAGACTGCCCCCAGGAGAAACAAGCTTGACCACTATCCCATTGCCGAGTATCCGCTGACCACTGAGTCCACCATGGAAAACTAGAAGCCAACAAAACACTTGTGTTCATTGTGGTTGTTAAAGCCAACAAGCACCAGATCAGACAGGCTGTGAAGAAGCCCTGTGACATTGATGTGGCCAAGGGCAACATCCTGATTCGGCCTGATGGAGAGAAGAAGGAATCTTTCCACGGGCTCCTGATTACGATGCTTTGGATGTTGCCAACAAAATTGGGATCATCTAAACTGAGTCCAGCTGGTTAATTCTAAATATATGTATATCTTTTCACTACACACACAAAAAATAGTTACAGAAACAATAAAATACTTAGGAATAAACTCATATGGCAGAAGACTTATATATTGAACATTATAAAATGTTGCTGAAAGAAATTAAATGAGATACAAATAAATAGACATCTTATATTCCTGGATGGAATACGTAATATTGTTAAAATGTCCATACTACCCAAAGCAAACTACAGATTCCGTGCAGTCCCTATCAATGTTCTTATGGCATTTTCTGCAGAAATAGAAAAACCACCCAAAGATCCATACAGAATCACAAAAGACCCTGAGTAGTCGAACATTCTTAAGAGAGAAGAACAAAGCTGGAGGCATCACACTTCCTGATTTCAAAATATATTACAAAGCTACAGTAATTAAAACAGTTATAGTACTGGCCTAAAGACATATAGACCAGTAAAGCAAAATGGCCCAGAAATAAAACCATACAGGTACAGGCAACTGATCTTCAATAAGGGTGCCAAGAATACACGGTGGAGAAAGGATAATGTCGTCAGCAAATGGTATTGGAAAAACTGAATAACCACACGGGAAAGAATAAAGTCGAAACTTTACCTTACATCACCTACAAAAAATAAGCTCAAAATGGATTTCAGATCTAAAAGGAAGATCTGAAACTATGGAACTTATTTTTTGAGACAGTCTTGCTCTGTCGCCAGGCTGGAGTGCAGTGGTGCGATCTCAGCTTACTGTAACCTCCACCTCCTTGGTTCAAGCAGTTCTCCTGCCTCAACCTCCCGAGTAGTTGGGACTACAGGTACTCACCACCATGCCTAGCTAATTTTTGTATTTGTAGTAGAGATGGAGTTTCACTGTGTCAGCCAGGATGGTTGTGATCTCTTGATCTTATGATTCACCCACCTTGGCCTCCCAAAGTGCTGGGATTACAGGCATCAGGCCACCGTGCCCAGCCAAAACTCTTTTAAGAAAACATAGGGAGAAAGCTTTATGACATAGGAATGGGCAGTGATTTCTTAGATGTGACTACAAAGGCAGAGGCCAGAAAAACAAACACAGACAGATGGGACTACATCACACTTAAAAACTTAACACAAAGCAAAGGAAATGAGAAGAGTGAAAAGGTAACATATGGAATGGTAGAAAATATTGGTAAACTGATAAGGGGTTAAAATGCAAAATATATAAAGAACTCCTACAACTCAACAAAAACAATAATCCAATTTAAAATGGGCAAAGGACTAGAATAGAGACTTATGCAAAGAAGATTTACAAATGGTTAACATTACTAGTTATCAGAGAAATGCAAATCAAAACCACACGATGTATCTATTACCTTGCATCTATTAGAATAGCCACTATCAAAAAAGCAAAATGACAAGTGTTGACTAGGATTAGAACCCTTGTGCACTATTGGTAGGAATGTAAAATGGTACAGCTGCAATGGAAAATAGTATGGAGATTCTCAGAAAATTAAAAATAGAGAATTACCATATGATTCAGCAGTCCCACTTCTGGGTATGCATCTGAAATAATTCAAAACAGGATCTTGAAGAGATATTTGCACACCCATATTCACTGAAGCATTTTTCACAATAGCCATGAGGTGAAAGCTACCTAAATGTCTATTGACAGGTGAATGGATAAAGAAAATGTAGTATATACATACAGTTGAGTATTATTTAGCCTTAAAAAAGCAGAAAATTATGTCACGTTTGGCATGGATGAACTTTGACAACATTATGCTAAGTGAAATAAGCAGGTCAGAAAAGGCATTTCTGCATTATTCCACTTATATGTGGAATCTAAAATAGTTAAACTTAGAGAAAGTGGAGTGGTGGTTGCTAGGGGCTGGGGGAGGGGATCACAGGGAGGAGGTTGTTCAGTGGGTGTAGAGTTTCAGTTTGGAAAGATGAAAAAGTATTGCTGTGCAATAATGTTCATATAGATAACTACTGTACCTTACATGTAAAAGGTTGAGTTTATAAATTTCATTATCTTTTTAAGTACAATAAAAATATACACTTGAGGCTGGGTGCGGTGGCTCATGCCTGTAATACACACATACACACACACACACACACACACACACACACACACACTCTCTTGAAGTTTGTCACTCATAAATCCATGTTTGCTTTTATATATATACATTTTGGGGCCGGTGCAGTGACTCATGCCTGTAATCCCAGCTCTTTGGGAGGCTGAGGTGAGTGGATTGCCTGAGGTCAGGAGTTTGAGACCAGCCTGGCCCACATAGCAAAACCCAGTCTCTACTAAAATTACAAAAATTAGCCAGGTGTGGTGGCAGGTGCCTATAATCCCAGCTACTTGGGAGGCCGAGGCAGAAGAATCACTTGAACCTGGGAGGCGGAGGTTGCAGTGAGCCGAGATTGTGCCATTGTACTCCAGCCTGGTTGACAAGAGCGAGACTGTCTCAAAAAAAAAAAAAATTCTTCTTCCAAAAAGATTCATCCTGTAACACTGAAGAATGATTTCTGGGAATGTTAATGATGTGCCACAAAATTAATTTTTTCTGATCAAATGAATTTGCTGTATAATAACATTTTATCTTAGATATTCATGCTTCTGAAGACTCACAAAATAAAAGAAACTTAAGTTTATCCAGCCCTTTCCAGAATTTACTTTCACATAGACTCCATTTATATAGCATATCTGTTGAATTCTGTAAATAGCACAGTTCAGGAAAGATAGCAGTTTGGGAAATGTCACCTAATGCTCATATACATTTATCCCACAGGAGGTTAAAGCATATAGATGAGAGGAGAGTGATTGCCTCAGGAACTGTAATGAGAAAGGATGGATGGCTGTTTCAGGTGTTGTTTTTTTGTGCCTGGGAGTTGGCATGGGGGTGAGGGGGAGGCTGCAGCTCAGGTCTTAGAGAACAGCACATTGCATTTCATTTTACAGCACCTCGCAGATCCTGTGGTTTTTACAGATTGAAGGTTCGTGACAACTCTGTGTTGAGCAAGTCTATCAGTGCCATTTTTCTGACAATATGTGCACACTTCCTGTCCCTCACATTTTTGGTGATTCTTGGACTATTTCAAACTTTTTCATTATTATATTTGTTATGGTGATCTGTGATGAGTTACCATTGATGTTACTATGGTAATTGTCTTGGGAGCACCATGAACTGCACCCATTTAAGATGATGAACTTCAGTGTTGGGTGTTCTGACTGCTCTACCAACCTGACGTTCCCCCACCTCTCTCTCGAGCCACTTCATTCCCTGAGACACAACAGTATTGAAATTAGGCCAGTTAATAATCTTACAATGGCTTCGAAGGGTTCAAGTGTAAAGGAATAGTTGCGTGTCTCTCACTCTAAATGAAAAGCTAGAAATGATTAAGCTTAGTGAATAGGGCACGTTGAAAGCCAAGACAGGCTGAAAGCTAGGCTCCTTGCACCGAACAGCCAAGGTGTGAGTGTGAAGAAAAAGTTTTTGAAGGGAATTGAAAGAGCTACTCCAGTGAGTCCACAAATGATAAGAAAGCAAAACAGCATTATTGCCTATATGGAGACGTTTGAATGGCCTGGTTAGAAGATCAAACCATACACAACATTCCCTTAAGCCAAAGCCTAATCCAAAAGAAGCCCCTAACTGTCTTCAGTTCTAGGAAGGTTGAGAGAGGTGAGGAAGCTGCAGGACAAAATTTTGAAGCTAGCAGGGTTGGGTTCATGAGGTTTAAGGAAAGAAGCCATCTCCATAAGATAAAAGTACAAGGTGAAGCAACCAATGCTGATGTAGAAGCTGTAGTAAGTTATCTAGATTGTCTAGCTAAAATAGTTGTTGAGACTATTCTAAACAACAGGTTTTCAATGTAGAGGAAACAGTCTTCTATTGGAAAAAGAGGGTGTCTGGGACTGTCATAACTAGAGAGAAGTCAGCGCCCAGCTTCAGAGGACAGGCTGATTCTCTGGTTAGTGGTGAATGCAGCTGGTGACTTTAAGTTGAAGCCAGTGTTCATCTGCCATTCCTAAAATCCTCGTGCCCTTAAGAATTATGCTGAATCTACCCTGTCTGTGCTATAGAAAAGAAACAAAACCTGGATGACATCACATTGCTTTACAGCATGATTTACTGAATGTTTTAAGCTCATTGTTGAAACCTACCACTCAGAAAAAAAGATTTCTTTCAAAATATTACTGCTCACTGACGATACATGTGATCACTTGAGCTCTGATGGAGATTATTGTTGTTTTCATGCCTGCTAACATAACATCCATTCTGCAGCCCATGGATCAAGGAGTTATACTTTCAAGTCTTGTTATTTAATATTTTTTAAGGCTCTGTCTTCCATAGATTCAGATTCCTCTGATGGATCTGAGCAAAGTGAATTGAAATCCTTCTGAAAAGAATTCACCATTCTAGATGCCATTAGAATATTTGTGATTCATGGGAGGAGGTCAGAAGATCAACATTAACAGGAGTTTGGAAGAAGTTCATTCCAACCCTCATTGATGACTTTGAGGGGTTCAGACTTCAGTGGAGGAAGTCACTGCAGATGTGGTAGAAACAGCAAGAGAACAAGAATTAGCAGAGCCTGAAGAGGAGACTGAATTGCTGCAATCTCATGATCAAACTTGAATGAACGAGAGGTTTCTTCATATGGATGATCAAAGAATGTGGTTTGTTGAGATGGAATCTATTCCTGGTGAACATGCTGTGAACATTGTTGGAATGACAACGAAGTAGTTAGAATATTACATAACCTTAATTGATAGCAGTGTCAGGGTTTGAGAGGATTGACTCAATTTTGAAAGAAGTTTTGTGGATAAAATGATATCAAACAGAATCACATGCTACAGAGAAATCTGTGAAAGGAAAAGCCAGTCGATGTGGCAGACGTTCTTGTCTTATTTTAAGAAATTGCCTTAGCCCCTCAACCTTCAGCAGCCACCACCCCGGTCAGTCAGCAGCCATCAGCCTTGAAGCAAGACCCTCCACCAGCAGAAAGTTTATGATTCACCAAAGGCTCAGATGATCATTAAGTTTTGAGCAATAAAGTATTTTTAAATTAAGATATGGACATTTTCTCATACCTAATGCTATTACATAATAGACTACAGTATAGAATAAGTCTAACTTTTATATGCACTGGGAAACCAAAAATGTGTGTGATTTACTTTATTGTGGTCTTCACTTTATTGTGGTGGTCTGGAACTGGACTTGCTATGTCTCCAATGTATGCCTGTATTTCTGTCACTACTCTGTGGGATCCAATGATTAGTGACAGTGGACTGGGAACTGAGCTCCATGCCTTCTCATCTTTCTTCTCTCAATTCTCTTTACTCTCCTTTTAATCCATATGTGCCTGACCCCACTTCTAGGACCAGTGCTGTCCTTACCAGGTATTGAAGAAGACCCATTCATGGCCAGGTGACTCTATTACATTGTCATGGTCACAGTCCATCTCTGAGTATCTGCCCTAGATTTAATGATTGAGTTCCTTCCTGTTTCTGAGATGAAGGCCCTACCTCTTATTTCATCTTCCTAACTAGATTCATATCTTATTCCCTTGTAGTTAGTCCCAGTGATGGTCATTTGTGTAGTGTCATGTCAAAATCATGTTGGCAATAGGGATTTGCCTTGCTGTAGTCAACATCTCCAGCCCCCTCTTGCACACATATCCTCAGGCAAGTCTTCTGGAATCTGAGTTGGGTGGGTCCTTCTGTCTGTTGAGAAGTTGGTGCCGCTTGGCTGCCTACCTGCCTCCATGCCTACCTGGATCTCCAGATGTCTGTCACTCAGTACTGTGTTCTATACGCATGTTGGGGTACGCCATGGGCCTCATTTGTGCCTGTGACCCACCCCTCATTTTAACACATGCTAGAGATAGTTTCTGCTGCCTAAATGTCCTCTCATTGCTTATATCTCACTGAGTTACCTTAGTCTTACTCACATAAAGCATTCCATTTCTCCTGATTGTAATGTGCCACAATTAATCCTTGTTAATGGTACATTTTAAAAGAGCACGGAATTCAGTCATTAGGAGTGTATGTCTGTATAATTATTAAGCTTTTCTGTGTGGTCAGGACTTCTCTGCTGACAGGACGTTGGTAAGTTCTTAAGTGCCTGTGGCTGAATATTACATTCATCTGTGGTAGAACTTGCAAATAGTGTCCTCTGGATCAAATTCCATCTGTAGAACTCTCTGTTCGGCTCACGCGGTTTATAAAAATGGGAAATTTACTTTAAAAATTGTTTTTGACTGTTGAGAAAAACAATTCAAAGATGAGACTCCACTGGATTTCAGGGTCTGCATTCCATCCCATAATGGTGTTGCTTGCCCGCGGCAGGGTAGTTGGTATTCTGATTGGGGGTGGTTGCAGGCCATGTTGGTCATTTGTCCAGTTTCTCCCTAGTCCTTTGGATTGTTTTCTAATAGTTAACACCTGCTGGCTTTGGGAAGGACTCCCCCGTGGGCTACTGGAGAAGGGAGTTTCTGGCAATTTGGTTCAAATTCCCAGTCTTTGACCAGCCACTGACAGGTGCTGAAGAGCATACGAAAGCCCAGCTACCTTGTGGTCAAGATAAATTTCAGGTGAAATTTAGCTTCTGGGGTTTCTCTGTGACACTGGGCTGAAGCCACCCTTTCTGGGATTTTGCTTGAGATTGAATCCTTACCTGTTTTCCTTTCCTTTCCTGCCTACACCTCCCCCTCCCCGCTCCACACACACACACACACACACACACACACACACACACCCCATTACGTGACTTTTTTATCTCAGGGTCTGCTCATAGGGAACAAGACCTAAAATGAGAGAATGTGTAGTTTCATAATAATCATCCATTTAAAAATATATTCTAATTTATTTTGTGATGTTCTGTTTGTCCTATGGGTTATATAGAAATATGTTGCTTAGTTTCCATATCTGGGGGGATTTTCTAGATTTTTTTTTTATCAGAGGATGTACTCCAGTTTCATCTTTTTAAATTTATTGACTTCTTTTGTTGTTCAGTACATTAGGAATGTTTTGATTGAACTTGAGAAGAATGCATATAGTGCAGTCTGGGGTAGAGTATTCCATAAATGTCAATTAAATCCATAGTTAGGTTGTTCATATTTTCCTTTTTTTTTTTTCTATTAGAGAAGTCTATAAAGATTGCAATTCTGAGTATGCACTTGTCTGTTTACTTCTATAATTCTTTCACCTTTTGGAGCACATGTTTTTAAGATTGTTATGTCCTCTTAATTGACCTTCATTATTATGAAGTATTCTTTATCTCTGGTAATATTCTTTATCTTGTATGCTTTGTCTGACATTAGGATAGCCCACTTACTTAGGATTGGTGTTTACATGGTATATCTTTTCCCATCCTTCTGCTTTCTTTCTTTTCTGAATAGTTTTAAATTATAACTAGACATTATCAAGAAAGGCAACCCTTATTATGTTAGAATACAGAATGGATGCAATTTATCATTTTAAAGACATAAAAGCAAGAAAATGCATACAGTTGTGCCTCAGTATCAGTTGGTTCCGGGGCCCTCACATGTAGCAAAATGCATGGATGCTCAAGTCCCTGATATAAAATGGCATAGCATTTGCGTATGACCTATGCACATCCTCCTGTGTGCTTTGATACCTAATATAACATAAATGCTATATAAACAGTTGTTACACTGTATTTTTAAAAATAGTATTATTTTTCTTGTCATTCTTTGTTTTTACTTATTTATTTTTTGAATATTTTCAATTCATGGTTGGTTGAATCTGTGGATGTGGAACTCCCAGATTTGGCGGGCCAACTGAATAACAGAAATTCATCCACATTTTAAGTAGTTGTTTATGTGATTGGTAAATGTCATTAAAAAAATAAATTTTAATAGAAAATTATATTAGTCTACAGAAGATTTTAAAAAATCATTGTTTATTCAAACTTTAAAAAGGAAAAAAATGTTCTCTGTCCTCCTGTTTTTTTCTTCAAAATTTTGTCTTTTGTAGAAAACATGTTCTAAGACAACTTTTTTTTGAAACAATGACAGTGATCAGGAGCTCCCTAATATAACCTTCCTCCCCACAAGTTTGAATAGAAGGAAAGCCAGAATCCTATAAATTCTTTGGTGTTTTTGCGGTCTTGGTGTTTTGAGCAGGAAATCAACTTCTTTTTTCTTCCTTCTGCTGCAAAATCTACATAATGAGTTTCACATTCCTTACATGTATGTTCAAGCAGTTTTCTGCTTTTTCTTCTGGAACCATTTCAATATGAGGGAAATTTTGTAAGCTAGTCTCTCAGCATCTTTAAAATATGACTCCACACATATTTTTGCATGACAATTCCATGGGCAGTTGGTTTCTTTGTGGTAGCCAGCAGTTCTCTGGGAGGATCTTTGGCGAATAGGATTCATCTTCTTCATGTGTTGTCCGATCGAACATATTGTGTCTGCTATTATTGAGATATTTTCTTTTTTCTGCATTTGGACTTCCCCTCTTTGTTTAATTTCTAAAAGCACATTTTCCCTAACCGTCAGGCCATGTTCATTCTCTTTCTTCTTCCTAATCTTACCTGATTGCCATCTATTAATAGTAAACTGACACTCATTTTATGCTGAGAAAATGCTTCTTTTGCATCTACCATTCTTTGGAAGTTCTCAAAGGATACTTTGTTATTTTGTGAAGATTTTGTTTCAGTAACTCTACGTGGGTTTAATCAAAGATCTCATGTTTCGTAGTTGAATTATTTTATGTGTAATTGTATATACTTTTTAACTTGTATTTTCCATTGTCACCTAGAAACTTTCATCCGCATTGTTTCATTTAAGTTGTATAACACTCTGTTATGTTTGCATTCTAATTTATTTTAACATTACCTGTTGTTGAATAGTTGGGATTTTCCATAATGTAAAAGAACTCTACAAATAGATTATTCTCATAAATGATGTTTGGAGATTATATATTTAATTTATATTTCTAGAAATAGGATTACTAAACCAAAGGCCATAAAAGCTCTTAATTCATATGCTGGGTTGTTTACCTTTACTTTGGCTAATGTTTCCAAAAGGCCAAGTTAGTTGAATAGTAAGTAATTTAGGAATAATAAGCTATCTACCATATTTAAGTTTTGTAGAATGCAGATTTAGTATAATGTTATAAAATGATTTTTTTTCACTTATTAGAGGCAATGGCTTACCATTTATCATTTCTTTAAATTGTGCGGAGTATTTTGCTTCACTAAATCCATTTACAATCCAGTTCTGCAACATCTGGCAACTATCATATGCCAGGCATGTTGCTAGATAGTAGAGAAATAAAAATGAAGGGAATGCTTTCTAGCTGCCAAGAGTCCAGGGCCTAGAAGAAAAGAACCATAACCACCTAAAATTTTACCATGTAATAAGCTTGACATATATAAAGTGAACCTGTAAAGTGCTGATGGAGGATTGAAGAGAGCTGGTATTTGTGCCAGCAGGTGTGACATTTGAGCTGAGCCATTAAAAGAAGAATAGATTTTTAGGTGAAGTAGGAGTACAAAGGCACTCTCAGGGAGAAATAGCATTTAAAGGCATGATAAAGACTATTTCGAACATTAAGAAAAGCCTGTGTTTCACAATTAAAATCTTAACTCCTAAATTTCCAGGTTATTTTATTACCTTTCTAGGATATACATAGTCACTGTTCTTAATATGGAATTATTTCTTGTCTCTGATAAGCACCTTGAATGGTCTTTAGTGCTTTTATTATTTTAGTCTCCTATTGTCAGTCTGTATCTGCATTACATAGATTGATAGAAAAAATGGATTTCAGTCCACTCAAGTCCAAAGGAATTGTCAGTTTCAAGAAACTTGTTTTTCCTCTACCACTCTTGAGCACCTTGTGCTTTCAGCCTTCTTAGAAGAGATGTGTGTTTGAAATACACAGATTCCTTAACCAAGGACTAATGCCATTCCATCTATCTTGGAGCTATATTGAGTGCTGTGTCAAATTATGTGGTGTGGTAATGATGGGTAGGATGGGGTCATTTTACGGTATTCAGAATATTGTTTTGTCCGTATAAAAATAATTGGTAGAAATATGCAAAACTGAGCAGTGCTGGGCTATTAAAACCAATCCTTGGCTGTCTGTTCATTGGATATCATAAAGTTTGACAATTCAGAGACATGGTGGATATCTTTTATGAAATTTTGTTTTCATTTTTATTTTTAATAGGATGAAAGTTAAAAAACTGCCTATGATTCTAGCTCTGCACCTGAAGAGATTTAAATATATGGATCAACTTCATCGATATACAAAACTCTCTTACCGGGTAGTTTTTCCTTTAGAACTTCGTCTATTTAACACTTCAGGTGATGCCACCAATCCAGACAGAATGTACGACCTTGTTGCTGTTGTGGTTCACTGTGGAAGGTAATTGCAACTCCGGGTACATGGTAGTGGAATTTCTAGGTTAGAAGAGCAGTGTACATTCAAGATATTCGTGAATGATTCAAATATAGAACTTTTAGAAATTCTATATTCTCCTCAAGATAATTTTATTTCAAAAAGGATTTTTAGCTTTATATTTTATCACTCCTTAAAATGTTCATATGTTAAATATATTATTTTTATTTTTATCATTTGTAACTCTACAACTACTATATCTTATTTCCTAGAACTTTGAGGTCTCTTTGCTTTTCTTTTCCTTTTTTGGGATGTGTGTGTAGAGGGTTGTTAAAATAAATCACTTCTGGGTTTAACTGCAAATGTTCGTATTAATGCTTGTAAAAAGCTTTTAAAATGACATTGGAAATAATCTTCAAAGATTCATTTTTTAATTTTACCCATTGTATAATTATCATTTCCTATTAGCCAATTTAGTGTTCTGTCTCCTCATCTTCTTTTCCAACATGGTATACACATCTCTGTATAATGTACATACATATAACTGACCTTATTAAATACCTCAAAACATTCTCAAACTTCAAGAGTATCACATAATCAAAACTTGTATTTGGAACCTACTGTCTTCATTGACTGCTTAGAATTTCTTTTAGTAATTTTGAAACAGGTACTCATCGATGCTGCTTTTGGGAAACTTGTCCTAACAACATGCTTTTTCCAGATAAAAAGACTTCCAGCTCTCCCATCTTCAGCCCTCCTCCCACCTCTCTGATCAGAATTTTTAAGGACAACCCGGAGGGAGCAAATGCTCTGTAGTAATCGTCTTTCACCTCTGTTGCCTGGGTCAGTCTTGTCTCCCGTCTTTTATCCTCAGCAAGATTCTTTCTTCTACTTCTAAATTAAGAGTGATCACATCTTAAAGGAGTGAAGCAGTGTCAGATTACTTAGAGAACTTTGGTGTGATGATTCAGATCAGGTTTTCAGAGTGAGATAAACCTGGGTCTCAGTACCATTTCTGCCGATTGTGGGCCCTGTGACGTCATGCCTAGCTTCCTGAAAAAGCTTCAATTTTCTCTTCTAGAAAGTGTCAACAATACTAACCACCTCATTGTTTTGTTAGGATTTAAAGGGAGATGTAAATCACTTAGCTACTGCTATTGTTTTCGTAACAAAAATATAATACTACCTTCTCACATCCTAACTTTATATTTACTTTCTCACACCCGAACTAGACTGTTCTTAACCTCTTCAAATTTAGTGACAATCCTATGCTACTTAAATTATGCTAGATTTTTAGAATCACTCGATTCACAAGCTATTGAGCTGAGATTCCTAACTCAGATGGCAACTGAGTCCCCCTCCCCACTCTCTCCTTTTAAAATTAATCCAACTCTTTTCCCACCCTTAAATCCTCACTTAAGTCTCTTGACCCTTTCCCTTTTTAACCTTTTCTTTGGCCTCACTTGCTTCTCCCAACTTGAATGCCACAGTCAGTTATTTAAAGCATGTACTTAGAAGTACTGTAAAATCCTCTTGCCGGCTGTCTGAATCCCTACTGTCAGAATTATTGCAGAAAATTGCAGAGAGATGCTTATTGACTTTCCCCACAGCCCTGGTGGTCTGCCTTCACTGGGAACTCACTCCTGGTGGAGTCTGGCACAGCAGGTGTTTGGAATTCCCGCCCCCACCCCAGGGTTTTACTCTTCGCCCTGTGTTACTCTGTTGCCTCATTCCTTCCTGTCCCTTCTCTCTGGATGTCTTCTTTGATGCTCTTCTGCCCAGCCCTGTCCCAACATGGTGCTGCTCCACTGTCTTCACATAAATACTAGATGTGCATTGCTAGCCCTGTCTCAGTGCTTTGTGTACTCTATTAGGATGTATGTCTACTTCCCTTATGAGAACAGGTGCTTTTTAAAACAGAAAATAATTTGCTCACTAATAACAGGCTAATCATATTTTAGAATTATTTTTCCATTGTGTATTTTATCTATCAGACTTATTTGTAGATTTGCTTCATGTGAAAATGTGGAGGGTGTGCACAGCCTCATTGTCAGCATGTCAGTCCCAGATCAGCTTGCTCCTTCTCTATCCACAGTGCCCAGCCTAGAGGAGATTTCCAGCAGATATTTGCTGACTGAGTATTACCCTTCAAGCCCATGTCAGACCTGGGCTCCATTTCTTGATTCCCCAGCCCTTTCTCCCTTCTACCTCCTCACTCTCTGGATGAGGTCTCTTCTGTGACTCTACTTTTATATCATATTCTGCCCTGGATTATATTTTCGGAGTAGTTATCTACTGTACTGATGGTGTATTTGGATGAGAAGTTGTTGATACCTCTTTAATCTCCACAGCAATCAACAGTTATTTGCATATATTAGGCATTTGTACTAGTCAACTGAGTATGTTTAATGACTAGAAATCAGATGCCTAAAAAACAACTTCCTTAGGTGGAAGTTCAGCCCTTCATCTCTCATTTCATTTTTAGTTTATGAAATTAACTTTTGTCTGCCAGAGGAAAAAGCTGCCTAATTTTTCTCAATTTACTAGTCCTCACCCCATCCACCTCCTTTCCTTCCACCCTGTATTCTGCAACCTTTCTTTGATTTTTCCTTTTCACCTTTTATAATTGTTTTCATTTCTGACCCCATAACACACCCTTTAGATGAGTCCTAAATAAATGTAGAAATAGACTTAATAAAGGATTAAATGCTTTTTTTAGAAAAAGTTTTGAGGTGTCATCCTCCGTAGTTAAAAAAAAAAAGTATTGATATTCTGTCACCTAAGATATTTATCTCCCCTACTGGATCAAATGATCCGAAGAACATAAGACATGATAGGAGATGGCTTATTCTAATATCTGGTCACGACTTTTAAAATGGTGTTCACCATAAAGAATAATTTATGTTGAAAAGGATTTCAAATTCTGTATTAATTGTAGAATTACAATTTAATAAAAATAATTATATAAACCTTTATAATGAATCATACTTAAAATAGAAGAGGTTAAGACCTTTGTCATATCCTTTTAGAAAGCAAAAAATTGCTTTTAAAAGAAATTATGCCTCCTTTATTTTTATGCATGTCTACATTTATATATTCCAGATTTGTTTAAAATGAGATGCAGGGACAATCATAGTAATAGTTACAATGGTATTAAGAATTAGATACTTAATAATGACTCACCGTTGAGCAAAGGTCATTTGCTTTTAATGACATTTTATGACATTCAGACTTGATTTTGGAGCCAAGAAATTGATGCCTGTTTCAAGCATCATGTTGGATCTTCCTCAAGAAAAAAACTATTGCCAAGGGAGTGAGACTTAGAAATATTTCTATGTGCATTGTTTTATAGTTTAACTCAGCATGTTCTGCTGTGATGCTCCTCCCTTATAAAATGATAGAAAACAATTGTCTTTGATTATAGAAGCAAAATTGAAAATTATTACAAAGACAGTAAAGAATTTCAATAATACAGCTCTGTGAATAGAATACTGATTATATCTATTAGAGTACTAATTATTTGATTTTAAAATTGATTACCAGTTCAACTCAGTGTGGCTTTATCTTTTTTGGAAAGAATAGGTAAGGGATATTTTTATCTGTTTCAGTGTCTCTACAAAACATAAAATTTAGAGCATGAAAGAGTGATATTACTAAATATCCTAATAAGTTAACTTTTCCTTTTTGTTTGTTTTAGTGGTCCCAATCGAGGCCATTACATTGCAATAGTTAAGAGTCATGATTTTTGGTTGTTGTTTGATGACGACATTGTAGAAGTAAGTAGTTTCTTCATCTCTTATTTTTTTGAAGGTCGTATGTATATGTTACTCGTCACTTTTTTCTTGTAGTTTCTCATTTATGTATGACTGGTGATGAATATGAGACAAATGTCTGGGCCTTTAGTTTGTAGTCCAGTTCCTACTTCTTATTCTGCAATGTCCAAGCCCAGCCGTTGAGTGGTCAACCTTTACACACCGAGAATAAAACAAGGGAAAGCTTTCAACAACAGAGCTGGCTTTTTTTTTTTAAAATGTTGTTAAGCCATGGAACATACTACAGTAAAGTATACAAATCTGAATTGGATGAATTTTTATACATGTGTCCCCCCATGTCTTACACACACACACATACACACACACGTACGTAACTACCATCCAGATACATGTGTCCCCTCCATGTCTTAAACACACACACACACACACACTTGTAACTACCATCCAGACCAGGATCTAATTCATTCTCGACACCGCAGCAGGCCCCATTGTTCCTCCTTCTGCTCAGAACTTACTGCTTTACACCTCACACTTCTACTCTCCATTCTCTGGAGTCTGCTCTTTGAACTTTTATCATTATGATTAATTTTACCTATGCTTTAATATAAATGGACTCATACAATATGATTTCATTTCTGCCAGACTTTATTCACTCAGTATATTTGTAAGATGCATTCTTGTTGCCTGTGGTAATAACAGTTCTTTTTTACTGCTTTGTCATTTTTACTGTATGAATATACCAAGTTAGAAATTTGGCTTTTTGTCAGTTAATGACTTCTGTGAATTAAAATGCACTGGTCATCTTGTACAACCTCTTTTCCTGGACATAATACACTCATTTGTCTTGGGTATATCTTAGGTTGGACCACTGGAAGTTGCCATTTTGTAGGTCCAAAATAGCTATTAGTGGTTTCATATAATTCTTCCTATACCTGGAAGTAGAATTGCTGGATCAAAGGGTAGTTGTATGTTCAGCTTTAGAAGATAGGTATTTCTAAACATTTTTTCAGAGTGACTTGGCTATTTACATTCCCTCCAGCTGTGTATGAGAGTTCTGTCTTCCCCACATTTTCACCAAATACTTGGTATTGTGAGTCTATTAAATTTAAGTCATTCTGGTCGTACAGAGCTCATTTATGTACTAATGTTTACATTTTGCCTCACAGAAAATAGATGCACAAGCTATTGAAGAATTCTACGGGTTGACATCAGATATCTCAAAGAACTCTGAGTCTGGTTACATCCTTTTCTATCAGTCTCGGGACTGAGGGGGAACCGTGATGAAGAGATACTTTCTGCCTCATTTCTTCTCTGGTTATTTTGGAAAGGATCAAGCACTGATTTTTCAAGAAAAGAGAAATACAG
>PVKP010022290.1:0-37892 GCA_004027715.1 Plecturocebus donacophilus | reverse complement strand
CCCGCCTCCTCTGCTCTCCCACCGCCCCAGGCCCTCTGCCCCTATAAAGCCGACTGAACAAAGAAAGCGTGCGCGATTCCTCCCTGCCCGCCTGAGTTGCCCGGAGATCCCAATAAAGTCGGTACCGGCCACCACGCGTCCTGCCTCGTGACTTCTGGGTGCCTGCCTCCACGGGTTGGGGTCCCACAACCGGGGGTCGCACAGGTGTGTTGGCACGTCACTATAATTCCAGCTACCCGGGAGGCTGAGGCAGGAGAATCACTGGAACCCAGGAGGCGGAGTCTGCAGTGAGCTGAGATTGTGCCATTGCACTCTAGTCTAGACGACAGTGCGAGACTCTGTCTCAAAAAGTAAAGTAAAAAATAAAAATAAGTACAGAAATTCCTCTTGAGTTTCCCAAATTACATCTGATGACTTAAGCAAAAATTGTATAACTGTCTGATGCGGTTCTCAACGTGTGTAGAGAAAATGTTCAAGGCAATGCCATTCTCAATGGGGGAGGACAGAGGGGCATAAAGGGAGAAAGTTTTCTACATTTTGCCCTAACTGAGGCAGTACACTTGGAAACTTATAGCACTAAGTGCTTACATTAGAAAAGAATCAGATCAATAAACCAAGCTCTAACCTTAAGTAAATAGAGAAAGAAGAGCAAAATAAACCCCAGCAAGCAAGAGGAAGGAAACACTAAAGGCAGAGAAGAAGTCAATAAATTGAAAACAGAAAATGATACAGAAAATCAATGAACAATGAAACAAAAGTCAGTTCTTTGAAAAAAAAAATCAATAAAATTGACAAAGTTCTACCTCTCAAAAAAGAGGGAGAGAGAGAGAGAAAAGTTGGAAATTATCAAAATCAGGAATGTAACAGGGGCTACCACCACAGGGGCCAGAACCTGCAGACATCAAAAAGACAATAAAGGGAATACTATGAACAATTCCACTCCTAAATACACAGCTTAGATAAAACGAACACTTCCCCAAACACTAGAAATTCACTCCATATGAAATAGATATAAAAACTCACTCCACAACTCACTCAATATGAAGTAGATCATTTGAATAACTCTGTAACACTTAAAGAAATTGAATTTGTAATTTTAAGACTCCCAAAAAAAGAAATCTCCAAGCCCAGATGGCTTCACTGGAGAATTCTACCAAACACTTAAAGGAGAGTTAATGCCAATTCTACACACTCTTTTTCAGAAAACAGAAAAGCAGGGAACATTTCCCGACTCATTCTATAAAACTAGTATTACTCAGATACCAAAATAAGACAAAAAGAGTAAAAAGAAAGAAACCTATAGTCCAATGTTCCTCACAAACATACATGCAAAAATCCTTAACATAATAGTAGCTAATGGAATTCAGCAATACATAAAAAGAATTAAACATCATAAGCAAGTGGGATTAATTCCAGGTATGCAAGTCTGGTGCAATACTTGAAAATCAATTAACACAATGCACCATATTAACAGACTAATGAAGAAAAATCACATAATTATATATCAATTGATGCAGAAAAAACACTTCTCAAAATTCAATACCCATTCAAGATTAAAACTCTCAGGAAAAAAGAAAAAACTGAATAGAGAGGAGCTTTCTCAACTTGACATCTACAAAACAAAGAAACAAACAAAAAACCACCCTGTAGCTAATTAACTGTGAAAGACAATGCTTTTCACCTAAGACTGGAGCAAGGCAAGGATGATCACTCTCCACTGCTAGTCAACATTATATTGGAAGTCCCAGCCAACGCAGCAAGCCAAGAAAAAAAGGCAAGGAAAGGGAAGAGAAGGGGAAGGAAGGAAAATAATTCAGAAGGGAAGAAATAAAACTATTTGCAGATGGCATAATGGTCTATGTAGAAAACCTCAAAGAATTTACGAAACAACTCCTAGAACTTGTAAGTGATTCTAGCAAGTTTGCTGGATACAAGAGCAGCTGTATTTTTATACTCTAAAAATGATATGTGGAAATCAAAACTAAAAATACAATACTATCCACAACTCGGCAAAAAGTAATAATAATGATAAAGTACATGTAATCTAATAAAACATGCACTTGACTTCTAGCCAAAAACTGCAACATGCTGATGAAATAAATCAAACTTGAAATAAACGGAGAGACATACAGTGTTCATGGATTGAAATATTTGATTTAGGAAAGATACCAATTCTCCCTAAAACGACCTATAGGTTTAATGCAACTATCAAAATCCCAGCAAAAAATGTTGAAGACATAGATAAAATTATTCCAAAATGTATATGGAAAGGCAAAGAAACTAGGATAACTAAAACAATTTTGAAAAGAAGAATAAAATGGGAAGAATCACTCTACCCAATTTCAAGACTTATATAGCTACAGGAATCAAGACCATGTGGTATGGGCAGAGGGACAGACCCATAAATAGTGGAACAGAATCAAGGGATTGGAAATAGACCCACACACGTGTGGCCAACAGATTCTGGACAAAGGTGCAAAAGCAACAGAGGAAAGATGGTCTTTTCAACGAATGGTACTGGAGTAATTGCATGCCCACAGGCAAAAAAAAAAAAAAAAAAAAAAAAGATCTTGACCTAAACCTCACAGCTTCTACAAAAATGAACGCAAAATGAATTAAGTGCAAAATATAAAACTATAAAACTTTTAGGCCAAGCGCAGTTGCTCATGCCGGTAATCCCAGCACTTAGGGAGGCCTATGGGGGCAGATCACTTGAGGTCAGGAGTTCAAGACCAACCTGACCAACATGGTGAAACCCCATCTCTACTAAAAATGCAAAAATTAGCTGGGCGTGGTGGTGTACACCCATAATCCCAGCTACTCAAGCCGCTGAGGCAGATTAATCGCTTGAACCCAGGAGGCGCAGTTTGCAATGAGCCGAGATCTACACTCCAGCCTGTGTGATAGAGCAAGACTCAGTCCAAAAAAATAGAAATAAAATGAAAAAACAAAACTATAAAACTTTTAGAAGAAAACACAGAAAAACATCTTCAGGACCTCAGGCTTGGTGAACATTTCTTAGACGTGACAGTAAAGGTAAGATCTATAAAAGAGAAATATCAATAAATTGTACCACATCAAAATTTAAAACTTTCACTCTGTGAGCAAACCTGCTAAGAAGCTGAAAAGACAAGTAGGCTGGGAGAAAATGTTTGCAAACCACGTATCTGATAAATGACTTGTTTCTCGAAAATGTAAGGAATGTTCTTAATATATAATTTACAAAGCGTATGAAAGTTTTTTTAAATTTATATATTTATACATAATTTTTCAAACTTCATATATATATAAATGTATTTCCAAAACTCAACAGTAAAAATAACAAATAATCCAATTGGAAAATGGGCAAAAAGCACGAAGAGCCATTTCTCGGAGGATACCCAGATGCCTAATCAGCACATGAAAAGATGTTCAGCATTGCTCAGCACTGGGAAAGGGCACATGCGACATCGGAGCCACAGGGACGCCTCAGCACTGCCTCCCAGGCCCCTTGCCTCCCACAGAGGCTGGCCTAGATCTGCAGCTGCTCACTCCCTGACAGCTACAGACGAAGAGAACGAAGAGCCCTTTGTGACTGGGACACAGCACGAGGGGACAGGGAAGCTGTTTGAAGCCCCTGCTCAGGTTTGTCAAGGCCTTTAAACATTTTACGGGGGTGTGGGGTTGAGAATGTCCCCAGCTCCCCAGTCCTGACTGGCAAACAAGGGTGGCTTCATGGACACAGGGTCTCTTCAGCTCTCCTCTCTTTTTTGCCGTGGCTATTTGTTAAGCAAATTAACAACCTGGCCCCAGTGAACACTAGTGAGTTTCAGTGTTTAACATGCAGACATAAGACTACTTGGAAGAGGATGCTGTCAAGCAACCGACCCAAGAGAGAAATGGGCCAAAACTTAGCCAGATGAGCAAACCTCTAGAAAGGTAGCAGCCTGCCTGCCCCCGCCCCAGGAAAGGGGAGCTAGGAAGGGTGTGGAAGGGGACAGCTCCAGAGGCTGCCCTGGGGCAATTTCAATCCTACCTAGGGGTACTTGCACGGAGACACCTGAGCCCGGATCCTGACAGATTTAATTGTTCTGTGACCTGATGATCCTTCTTCCTTACTGTGAAACGGCTCACTGCTCATGATGCTTGAGCATTCAGCCCCACCCAGGAAACTAGCTAGAGCCAGTTATTCACAGGCAGTAATAACAATTCCGCATTCCTTCATTCAACGGCATGCATGAGGAACGAGGCACCCTCTCTGTCTGGTATTTTAATCCCATGGTTTTAGAGATGAAAGTACTGAGGCCAGAGAGCACAGGCCACTTGCTCAACTTGAAGGGCTGGAGAAAGGCAGGGCTGAGAACCGGATCCTCTCCCACCCAAGCCCTGTTCAGCCTGGGCCCCGGGAGAAACGGTGGGGACAGATGGACGAGTCAGGAACCGACCCCTCGCAGGTGCCCACAGATACCCCAGCACCTTCCGATTGACAACTCCAACGTGTACAGGGACCCAGTTTTAGAATATTCAGAAGGTGAAAATGCACGCTCTCCAACCAAAACCTTCCACAAGATCATCATCAGCAGTTTATATAAAACTTATCAAATCCTGCTTTTAAAATTCTTTTTGTAACAAAGACGCTCATCTACAGCACTTAAAGTAGGAGCAATGTCTTACTTACTTATTTACATGCCAACTTTGCCAAAAGTGTGGGAACCAAAGCTGGGCTCCCTAGAAGGCTGGGAGCCTGGAGAGCGGGGCTCGCAGGAGGAGTGGGGCTCAGAGGAGGCACTGGGGCTCACCCGAGCTGCCGCCTCACTGCTGTCAGACCCCGCAGCAGCTTCCTCTGGAGCCTGTCGCCCTCAGGGTGGGCCACGTTAGCCACGCCTGACTCCCAGCGAAGGGAGGAGAAGATTGTTAGTTTGCTTGATTTATTTTATTTATTTATTTTTTTGAGATGAGGTTTTGCTCTTGTCACCCAGGCTGGAGTACAACGGTGCAATCTTGGCTCACTACAGCCTCCGTCTCCTGGGTTCAAGCTATTCTCTTGCCTCACCCTCCCAAGCAGCTGGGATTATAGGTGCCCGCCACCATACCCAGCTGAATTCTGTTTCTATTTTTAGTAGAGAGGGAGTTTCACCATTAGGGCCAGGCTGGTCTAGAACTCCTGACCTCCAGTAATCGGCCCATCTCGGCCTCCCAAAGTGCTGAAATGACAGGCGTGAGCCACTGCGCCCAGCCTGTTTGCTTGACTTAATGAAAACACACCCAATACCCCTTAGGTACACCTGTGACTGAAGTAAAGCAGTGCAGAAACCTCCTCCCCCACAGAACAGGGCGGAAATCGTCAAGCTAGTGCCAGGCTCTGGAGAAAAACCTGCCATGGAGCCCAGATGATGTGTTATCTCACTTCTCTGTTGAAGGCATTGTTCAAATAAACTTCTCAAATCACGTCAGGTTACTTTATAGTCTTTTGTGTTTTTTAATACTGAAGCTGGTCCCAAAAAAACCTCTTATGCATGATCTTACTTGACTCCAGCAACGAGCCTGAAGGGTATAATGAAACCTCTCTGATGGAAGAGACCCTGGGGCTCAGAGGGGTGAAGTGATAGGTTTGAGATCTTGCAGCTAAGCAGCAGCCTTAGCACCCAGGTCTCTGCCTCCATGCCTGGTGCTGGCCCATGTTGCCAGGCCTGCCTGCCCACAATTCCTTAGCAGCCCAATCTCAGTGCCAGCTGATTTCTTTCCAAGTCAGCTGATTTCTTTCCAAGTCAGCTGATTTCTTTCCAAGTCAGCAAATGGCTAACCACCATTCCTGTTCCATCACATCACAGGTAATAGAGCTCTGACCGCCACAGAGAGAACAAAAATAAAAACTAGACTAAACGTTGGGTTTCAAACTCCCAAATACTTCTGGATTACAAAGGGCAAAAAAGAGAATCATTTACTTGGTCCAATCTCCCCTTCCAATGAGCCTCATCAGCACGCTGGCAGCTTCCCTTTTTACTGAAGTAGATTTCTTATTAATCAGCACATCTCCATGGCCCTAGCTGTCCTCATATAGACAGTCCCAACTTATACGATGGTTTGATTTACAGTTTTTCAACTTTGCAAGGGTGTGAAAGCCATATACATTCAGTAGGAAGTGGTAGGACGGTCTATGGCCATGCTGGGCAGAAGCAGTGAGCCGCAGCTCCCAGTCAGCCTCACTGTCCTGAGGGTAAATGGTGTCCGTGTTGCCAGACAACTTTGCTAATGCAAGCATTCTGAGCACGTTTACAGTAGGCTAGGTTAAGCTGGGTAGTTAGTGTATTAGACGCATTTTCAACTTATGATGGGCTTACCAGGACATATCCCCAGTGTAAGCTGAGGAGCATCTGCACCAGCCATGAGTCTGTGTCATTACAGGCACAGTGGATGGTGGACTCCCATCAGCAAACCTGGAAAGGGGCGAGGCCAAATTTTGTGAAGTCCCTTCCAAATCTAAGAACAAGAAAAGACAACCAAAGGAAATCTGGAAGTGCAGAGGGGTAGGTGGTCTAACTAAAATCGCTTCTCCCTTACTGCTCCTGTTAGTGGGTAAAAAGACAATGAACTTGGGACTACTTCCAAGGCAAACGAGAAGAAAGCTGGGATCTCATGCTCCCAAGAGCTGGGGCTCATCCACACATTGGAAGATTATTGATAGACATTTTCAGAAAGGAATTGGATTACATTGGAAATATGGAAACAGTTATGCCAGGGGAAACCTTGAAGAGGACAGCAGTGAGAGAAGGTGCGAGTGAGGACAGAAGGCCCATGCTGAGTGGCAGTAGTTCTAAGTGTATTGGTCCATTTTCATGCTGCTGATTAAGATACACTCAAGACTGGGTAATTTATAAGGAAAAACAGGTTTAGGCCAGGCACAGTGGCTCACGCCTGTAACCCCAGCACTTTGGGAGGCCGAAGTGGCTGGATCACCTGAGGTCAGGAGTTCGAGACCAGCCTGGCCAACATGGTGAAACTCCATCTCTATAAAAAGAAAAGAAAAACAGGTTTAATGGACTGAAGATTCCATGTGGCTGGGGAGGACTCACAATCATGGTAGAAAGCAAAAGACATGCCTCACATGGTGACAGACAAGAGAAGAGAACCAAGCAAAACAGGAAACTCTTTTTGTTTTTGAGATGGGGTCTTGCTCTGTTGCTCAGGCTGGAGTGCAGTGTTGTGATCTCAGCTCACTGCAGCCTCTGCCTCCAGAGTTCAAGCGATTCTCCCACCTCAGCCTCCCTAGTAGCTGGGATTACATGGGTGCACAACCATACCCAGTTAATTTTTGTATTTTTAGTAGAGATGGGGTTTCACCATGTTGGCCAGGCTGGTCTCAAAACCCTGACCTCAGGTGATCCACTCTCCTCGGCCTCCCAAAGTGCTGGGATTACAGATATGAGCCACCATGCCAGGCCTGGGGAAACCTCTTATAAAACCATCAGATTTCATGAGACTCATTCACTACCACAAGAACAGTAAGGGGAAAACTGCCCCAATGATTCATTCATCTCCCACCAGGTCCCTTCCACAACATGTGGGAATTATGGAAGTTACAATTCAAGATGAGGTTTGGGTGGGGACACAGTCAAACCATGTCATTAGGTCAGCCCTGAAAAGGGCTATGGGGAGCATAGGGGAAAAGTCTATCCACAAGCACAGGACACCCACTAGGACACCTATTTATCTCTTCCTCCTGGCTTCTAGGTATAGATAAAATATTCTCTGAGAATTTGAAACCTAAGCCTGAGATTCATGTATTTTGGGATTTTTAAAGTCACATTACTCTAATGCTCCACAAACCACTAATCTAAGAAATTAACATAAAAATTAAGTTACGGGCCAGTGAAATCCCTGGGGTACCTGGCAAAGACAAAAACTAAACCTTGGCCAATTTTTATAGAGGCTCACACCTATAATCCTAGCACTTTGGGAGGCCAAGGCGGATGGATTACCTGAGGTTGGGAGTTCCAGACCAGCCTGACCAACATGGAGAAACCCTGTCTCTACTAAAAATACAAAAATTAGCCAGGTGTGGTGGTGCATGCCTATAATCCCAGCTATTCGGGAGGCTGAGGCAGGAGAATTGCCTGAACTCAGGAGGCAGAGGTTGCAGTGAGCTTTGATCATACCATTGCTCTCCAGCCTCCAGCTCCACAAGAGTGAAACTCCATCTCAAAAAAAAAAAAAAAAAAAAACCACTAAACCTAAAGGGACATGACCTCAACTAAGTCTAGAAATTCTCAGTGACACAGCCACTGTGACGATGAGCTCACAAGGAAAAATTACAAACACACAGCAAAAATCACCAACATGAGTGAGTCAGCAAATACCACAAACAGAAAAGTATTACCCAAGAGATACAGACTGTAGAATAATCTGATAGTGATTATGAAATAAATATGTTGAAAATCATTAAAGATACAAACCAATTTACAACCCACCCAAGAAAAGGCTTTTTTAAAAAAGAATGGATTCATTTGAAAACATATGCAAATAGAATTTCTGCAAATAAGCAAATGCACTGAAACTGGAAACTCAATTAATAAATGGCTTAAACAATAGGTTCAAAACAGCTGAAGGGAGAATTTATGGAGTTAGATTTGAAGACATTAAACTAGAAGAAGCAAAGAGAATTAAAGAGAAACTAAGACAGAAGGCTAGAGAGGTTAATGGACATGTGAATTGAATAAGAAAATTTAGTAAGCTGATAATAACTCCAGAAAGAGAAAATACAGAATGTGAGCAATGCAATATTTGAATAAATGACAGCTGAGAATACTCCAGAATGATAATATTCTACTTATTCATGAGTCATAGACTCCCAAGCAGGATAAACAAAAATGAGCTCATTATGGACACATCACATAGTACCTAAGGGCCAGGCGTGGTGGCTCATGCCTGTAATCTTAGCACTTTGAGAGGCCAAGGCAGGCAGATCCCCTTGAGAGCAGGAGTTCAAGACCAGCCTAGCCAACAGGACGAAACTCGGTCTCTACTAACAATACAAAAAAAAGGTAGCTGGGTATAGTGGTGCATGCCTGTAGTCCCAGTACTTAAGAGGCTGAGGCAGGAGAATCGCTTGATCCCAGGAGGCAGAGGTTGCAGTGAGCCAAGACTGCGCCACTGCACTCCAGCAAGGGTGACAAAAGCGAGACTTCCTCTCAAAAACAAAACGAAACAAAACAAAAAACAAGCAGTACTGAAGAACCAGATATAAAGCTATGATCTTAAAAGCAACCGGGGCACAGCTGAACAGTGTGGTCAGAGTACAAAGAGAAAACATCTGTCACTTTGTAGTGAATGGTGAGAGTTCGCCACTCACAGATCCTCACCAAAGAACACCGAAGAAGGAGGTTTAAGAAGAAAACTGAACCCAGGAGAAGTTAATAGGCACCACAAACAACAGGAAACAAAGAAATCAGGAAAAGATCCAAAAATCTATTCAAGCACGGATTGAATAAATAATTGATTATGTAAATCGGTATAACAATACTGACTCAGGAGTATACAAAAAGTGGAGCTAAAATACTGGTTGTCAGTAACTCGTAACATCGGTGCTGCTCAGGAGGATCTGAAATGTGGGCAGCTGGCCTCTGGCCCACACTTTCAGTCCCGTGCTCCACAGCCACCCAAGCACGGGACGGGCACTTTCCTCATACATTCCCTTCCCTACTGTAAGTTCCAGTTTAAGTTTAAGGTAGTAAAAGGCAATACGCCTACTGGAAAAGGTTTATGAAGAGCTAGCTGTTCAGATCAACAAGCCAGCCCAGTCCGTTCTAACTACAGACTATTCCAACTATCGCATGGCACTAAATTGTATTGCACGTGTCAGCACTTATAGTGAGCCTATTCCACATTACCTCATTTAACTTTATACTAAACCTGCAAAGCAAGTTGTATGATGACTCAGACAAGACTGATAGCCTGCCCAAGTTCACAGAGCCCGCAGAGATGGGCCCTTGCTGGTTCTAGGAGGCCATGCTGCCTCCCTCATGGTATCAGTTCTCTCCCTGCAGACCTAGCCTTGTAAAATAGCCACACTGGTCAAAAGCAGCTCTCGCCTTTGCCAATTGCTGGTTGGGTGTGGAGACTGCCTGGGGAGCCTCTCTGGGTCTCCTTTCCAAGGTAAACTGCATTCAGCACATATCAGGGACCTTGAGGGGTGGCAGGCACAGGGAAGACCAGGTTAGATAAACAGAGAGAGGCTGACACATGAACCTTTAAACCCTGCAGGGAGGAGTCTGGGGAGGCCTCAAAGGGAGGGAGCAACTGTGCTAAGCTCCCGCCCTGAGCAAAAATGGTTGAACCTCATGCACTGCCAGGCACAGAGGGAAAACATCAGGAATGTCATCAATTTGCAATTCACTGGGAGTGACAGTAGGCCTGGTAAGCCCCTCCCTCACCCGTTGTGGAGTCCAATTTTAAAGCTTGGGGCCCTTTAAGATGGCATATCTCCATGGAAAGTGACCGCCCCGTGATTTCCTTGAGGACTCCAGCGTGGCTGACCCCTCTCCATGCCTCCAGGGTGGCATCTGGCATGGGCCTGGACATGCAGCAAAGGCTGGCTGAATGCACAAGTGACTGTGGGTGGGCTCCCATACAGCCGAGAAGGGGGCTTCAGCAGCTGCTGGGCAAGCACCTGTAAGAGTGTGGGAGAATGCCCGAGGGCCCAGCCAGGGCCCAGGCAGAGCCCAGCAGACTTGACTCAGTGGGCCGGGCACCCTCAGGAGTCCTTCGCCACATAGAAAAGGGCACACCCCCCTCACAAGTGATTTCCCCATGGACCCGTCTTACTTTTCACTTAATTTCATAGTCTAGGGAAAAAGTACTATACATTTGTTTCTTATTAATTTATACTCAAATCATTAAAAACATGTTTTTGCAAGAATTTTTAACATCCACAAAGCTCTTTTTTTAACCCCTAAGTCATTTTAGTACTCTTTTTCTCAAGGAAGAGGAAAATGTGTTTTTGCCAAGAATAAGCACCTTGCTTCAATTTCGATTCAGCGTTTAGTCCCAGGCTCATAAACTCCAGCAAGGCCTGGACCAACTGAGAAATGAAATTCTCTCTCAGCCCTGAGTCTCCAAATAATAACCCAAGATTGTAAGCAGCATGATTTTCCCATGCACACACAGCCAAACAAAACTGGGAAATGAAGACAAGATCCGCTCCAGCAGTTTGGCTTCAGCTCACATCCAGCGGGCCCCCAACAGAGTCCCCTCGGGGGTCCACAGGCATTCCTTGAGCCCCAGACAGGAGGATTTCAGCTGGGGAAGCTCAGCACCCTGGGCAACCGCAGGCCCTCGGTTCCAGACACCCAGGCTCTACGAGACTGCACTGCCGTAGATGATGCACACGGTCAGGCCAAGCTGGTCCTGGGGACCCCCGGGGCCACTGCGTGCTGTGGATGGCAGGCAGCACAGCCAAGCCAGCACTAAAGGAAGGCCGTGCATGTCTGGGACATGAGAGAATTCTGCTCTGTGCATATGCACGGGAGCATGGGCAGAGCAGTAAACCAGTCCCCCAGAGCAGGCCAGCACCGAAGGGCAAGCAGAGGGTGATGGAGAAGTGTGGGTGATTTTGCAGATGCCATTAGCATCATAATGCTGCAGCAATGACTGAGCTGACATCATCCCGCTTAGTGCTATGGACCGAATATTAGCGTCCCCCCAGCCCTGCCAAATTTACGTGTTGAAGCCCCTAATCCCCAGTGTGATGGTATTTGGAGATGAGGCCTTTGAAGGAAATTTGGGCTAGATTGGGGGATATGGGTATGGCCCTCATGATGGGAATAGTGTCCCTATGAGAAGAGACGCTGTATGAGCACACAGCAAGAGAGCCGTTGTCTGCAAGCCAGGAAGAGTCCTCACCCAACCCACCCCTGCTGGCACACTGATCTCAAACTTCCCAGCCTTCCGAAGTGTGAGAAAATAAATGTCTGTTGTTGAAGCCATTCCGACTATGGTGTTTTGTGATGGCAGCCAAGCTGACTAAGACACCTAGTCAGAGTTTTAATCCCTGCAAGGGCACCTCAGAGTCCTAGAGTTTGCAAACATGCTGTCAAGACCAGAGAAGGAGAGCTACTACTCCTGGCCAGGACACAGCAGTGTGGACAGGTGGAATGAGTCCCGCCCACAGCACATTTGCATCTGTTCATCTTCCTGTCTGTTCCGGTTCATCCCACTCCACGCATCGAGGATGCCCTCCTTGTAGCCTCCCCGGCATTCCAGGCTCCTGTCCTCCAGTCACCTAAGTCTCTTTCCAGCACAGTAGAGGGCTTCCCTGGACCGCACCTGGCAGGTTGCCTGAGAACTTCCTCTGGAGCCCAAAAGTGCAGAGGCCTGGACCCACCCACGAAGGCTGATTCTGTAGCTCTGGAATCTGAATTTGGGGCAAGGGCCACAGATGTTTCTAGTAGGAAGCTGCTGATGCGCAGAAGCTCGAAATCCTTCAGAAGCACACAAAGGTGACTTTGAGGCCCACTTTTGAGCTGTGTGACCACAGGTAGGCCTCAGCCTTGCTGAGCCCCAGTTTTCTTATACTCAGATTACACCAGAAAACTGGAATTCTGGATTCATTCTGGAATTAACCCTCTATTAATTCTTTCAGACAGGCATGCGTGATTGA
This sequence comes from Plecturocebus donacophilus, assembly GCA_004027715.1. Lineage (NCBI taxonomy): Eukaryota > Metazoa > Chordata > Mammalia > Primates > Pitheciidae > Plecturocebus > Plecturocebus donacophilus. Next base: position 25,258 of record PVKP010022290.1, on the reverse strand, counting down.
TTTCCTGGGTCTTTCCATGTCCTAAATTGCCCTTACTGTGCGGTCATACAAAATCGATTTTGAGTGTGAAATTCAATACTCAGAGACATTATTGTATCCCTGCACTTTGAAGGCCTTGCCCCATTTCCTCCAGCAATTTTGTTAATAGAAGACTAACGTCATCTGATTCTCATGCTTTTGTAGACAAAAGTTCCTTTTCTTTTCTTTTTTAATTTTGGTTTTGGTTTTTCTGGGAGCCCTTTGTCAATCATATTCTGAAATTTCAGTATAGGTGACCAGCTATGACACTTTTTTTGGTTGTTCACCTGTTTTTGTCTTGCTTGACATTTTCTCCTGCTTTTCAACCTGAGGATTCGGGACTTTTCTGTTTGTTATGTAATATTCTCATCTATTTTTATTTAAACAGTGTCAACCTTCCTTTGTTCTGTTCTTTCCCTCTGGCACATCCATGTAGAGGAATGCTCAAGTTTCAGAATGTATTGCCACGCCTCAACTTTTTTTTTTTTTTTCATTTTCCATCTCATTATCCCTTTAGGTTCTAGTCTAGTGCTTCTTAAATTGCAATATACCCATGTTGCCTGGGTCTTTAAATGCTGGCTGTGATCCTGAGACTGCATTGCTAACAAGCCTGCCGGTGGTGCCGATGCTGTGGGTCTGTGGCCCCCACTCTGGGCAGCCAGGCTTCAGCACAGTTTCTCAGCGTAAACGTCTAATCACAGGGCACTCTTCAGCTCTGCCTAGTCTACCATCCAGCGATGTACCAAATTTTCATTGCTAAGCTCTATGAATTCATCCTTTCTCATAACCTCTTATTCTTGTTTCATGAATGCAACATTTTCTTATCTCTCAAGGAATAATAATTACCCCTACTTTTAAAGTTCTAATTTCTTTATTACTTCATATCTCTGGGAGTTTTTCTATCCATATATTCATTTCTGATGCTGATGTTCCTGTGATATTTGGTGATTCTTTTTTTTTTTTTTTTTTTTTTTGAGATGAAGTTGCACTCTCATTGCCCAGGCTGGAGTGCAGTGGTGCGATTTCGGCTCACTGCAACCTCCGCCTCCCAGGTTCAAGCCATTCTCCTGCCTCAGCCTCCCGAGTAGCTGGAATTACAGGCATGCGCCACCACACCTGGCTAATTTTGTATTTTTAGTAGAGATGGGGTTTCTCCATGTTGGTCAGGCTGGTTTCCATCTCCTGACCTCAGGTGATCTGCCCACCTCAGTCTCCCAAAGTGCTAGGATTATAGGTGTGAGCCCCCAAGCCCGGCCACGGTGATTCTTTATTGTGTGTTCCAGCAATCTTGGCAGTGGAAGTGCAATCACTGTCTGCTTCAATGTGAGAAGCCTGCCTGGCGGCAGATGTGGGAGTTTTGCAGTGAACAGGGAGAAACAGGAAGTCCCATCAGGTGGAGATACTTCTCCAGCTCCTTTTCTAAATTTAGGCAACCCTCTTTTTTATGGGTTGTGTCCCCCTAAAATGCATATGTTGAAGTAGTAACCCCTAGGTCTGCAGAATGAGACTTGGTTTAGAAGTAGAGTCATTACAGATAGAATTAGTTAAAATGATGTCATGCTGGCTGGGTGTGGTGGCCCATGCCTGTAATCCCAGCACTTTGGGAGGCTGAAGTGGGTGGATTACAAGGTCAAGAGATCGAGACCATCCTGGCCAACGTGGTGAAACCCCATCTCTACTAAATATACAAAAATTAGCTTGGTGTGGTGGCGGGCGCCAGTAATCCCAACTACTCGGGAGGCTGAGGCAGGAGAATCGCTTGAACCCAGGAGGTGGAGGTTGCAGTGAGCCGAGATCGCGACACTGCACTCCAGCCTGGCGACAGAGCGAGACTCCATCTCAAAAAAAGAAAAATGAGGTGGTGCTGAGGTGGTGGGGCCCCTGATCCAATCTCACCAATATCCTCAGACAATGGATAGGGAAATTTCCACACAGACCCAAACACAGAGTGAACCCCAGCTGAAGATGAAGGCAAAGATTGGAGTGACACAAGCCCAGGAATGCCAAAGATGGCCAGCAGACCCCCAGAAGCCAGGGGAGGAACATGGAATGTTCCTGCTCATGGCCTCGGAAGGAACAAGCCTCATGAATACCTTCATCGCAGACTCCCAGCCTCCAGAACCGGGAGAAAATGCACGTCTGTGGTTTCAGCCCCTCAGTCTGCGGCACTTTGTTTCAGCAGCCTGGGCTGAGACAGCATTTTACCCAGCCCACATCATGCCCTTGGGTCCTGTCCTGTTCCCAGTGGGAATCAGAAGCTCCTATCACTGCTGCCTGGGCCAAGTGGGAGGAAAGCACCTTATCAGCTCCCACATGCCACCGCTGGGGCACACAGATGGATCCTCGGAGGTGGCCACTGAGCCTCCCAGTGGACTGGGTCCATGCCCTCCTGGGGGCCTGCCTCTCCAGGACTCTTCCTCAGCCCTGGCCACGGCCACGTGCACCTCTCGATCCAGCCCTTTGCTGTCTTCTTGGCAGGGATTCCTTCCAACGTCTGGTACCCCTGAGGGCTCTCATCTTTGTTTTTGATTGTGTTTGTATATTTACCTAGTTTCCTTTTAAAATAATTTCTAGAGGAAGGAGATTAAGTTCAGTCCACCATTTTGAAACAGAAGTTGAAAATTATTACCACGGCAGACACTTAGTCCAAGAGCCAGCAAAATGAGATAAGACGTCTGCAAGCACTTGGGAGAATGCAAAGGTATTACCCCTAGTTGATCCAAATCTTCTAATACATCACATCCTATAACATGCAAAGTATCTCTCTTAGCCAGCAACATGCAGAATGGAAGAAATGAGTCTCCAGTCCGAAATGAATGACACTGTGTTTGGGGCTTGCTCTGGGGTCATGGGTGGAGGACTGCCCAGGCCATCCCTGGGCTCTGCTACGTGCCTGGGGTGGGATGCCATCTCTCACATCCTGGTCCCCGAAAGATGACCACCATCACCTGCCAGGGGCTCCTGAAACCTGGATTCTTAGCAACACAAATGGAGATCAGTGGATTCTTAGCATACAAATGGAGTTCAGTGGAAGCTACCGCCCAGTCAGGGACAGCTGAAGACAGAGCTTTATCTCCTGCCCCTTCATGGTCTGAGCACCGTGCCCTGACATGTGTGGGCGCACACACACGCACACACACAGGCATTACCAACCCGCTTCCCCAAGGAAAATATTAACTTTGGAAATGTAAGCATGTGGTAGGTCAGAAATGGACTAAGACAGATTCATTTAGATTAGATCAGGCCAGATTCAATTAGAGACAGAGAGGAGGGAACTGTGCTGGCCCCTCTCCCCTCCACTGGAGGACTGCTGTGGTGTCCAGAGGGTCTCAGGTGCTGCTAGGCTCTGGCTTCCCAACCTGTTGGAGGTCCGTGTCCCTAAACCTCAGGACACCAGCATGCACTGAGGGGCCTGAGCATGACTCCTTCCTGGGTGTGGCCACCTGACAAGCAGCCTCTGAAGCTTGGGTGGGCCAGAGAGCTGTGATCACTCATGGGTGCACAGTACTTCCCCCTCAGGAGCCTAGCAGAGGACATGAGCTGGCCAGCTCCGGCCACGCAGTGCTGAGTCCATGGTGCAGCCTCCATGTTTTTTTGTTTTTTGTTTTGAGACGAAGTCTCACTCTGTTGCCCATGCTGGAGTGCAATGGTAAGATCTCAGCCCACTGAAACCTCCACCTCCCAGGCCCAAGCGATTTTCCTGCCTTAGCCTCCCAAGTAGCTGGGACTACAGGCATGCACCATAATATCTGGCTAATTTTTTTTCTTTTTTTTTGTATTTTTAGTAGAGACAGGGTTTCACTATGTTGGTCAGGCTGGTCTAGAACTCCTGACCTCGTGATCTGCCTGCCTCGGCCTCCCAAAGTGCTGGGATTACAGGCGTGAGCCACTGCGCCTGGCCACCTCAGTGTATTAAAAAGGACACAGCTGCACTGCACAGAGATGAGATCAGAATGCCCACTTTTACTCTGCAGCCGTGATGTTAGCGGAGAGGCTGCGAAGGCTGGGAAAAGAGAAGATGTATTGCTTGCCAAACCATTTCCCTTTCTTCTGGACACCCGGACAAATCACCTAAGCCTCCCTGCAGCGAATGGGCCTGATGGAGCACTGTCGGTACATGGGCATCCCTGAACCCTTCCCGCACTGACCCTATCAGTCATCACCACTGCAGGGAAGCTGCTGGGTGGAGACCATGGAAGAGCCCCTCGGGAAGGCCCAGAGCTGCCCTGAAGGAGAGCTTCATGCTGATGAAAACACCAGTTGGGAACAGAGAGTGGCTGGCAGGGGCTAGCAGCTGGGGTGAGGGAAATGGGGAGATGTTGGTGGAAGGGTACAAGCTTCCAGTTTGAAGATGAGTAACAGGCCAGGCGCAGTGGCTCCTGTCTATAATCTCAGCACTTTGGGAGGCTGAGGCGAGCAGATCATGAGGTCAAGAGATTGAGACCAGCCTGGCCAACATGGTGAAACCCCGTCTCTACTAAAAATACAAAAATTAGCTGGGTGGGGTGGCTACTCAGGAGGCTGAGACAGGAGAATCGCTTGAACCTGGGAGGCAAAGCTTGCAGTGAGCTGAGATCACGCCACTGCACTCCAGCCTGGGCGACAGAGCAAGACTCTGTCTCAAAATATAAAAAAAAAGATGAGTAAGGCCTGAGGGTTGAATGTTCAGCATGATGACTGCAGCTAATACCAATAATACTGCAGTACATACGTGAATCTGCTAAGACTTCAAGCTTTCTTACCAAAAAGAAAAGGTAACTGAGAGGAAACAGATGTGTTTATTAAGCTGGTCCCTTGACGATGTATTTGCATATCATATCATCATGTTGCATGCTTTAAATACATACAATTTTATTTGCCAGTTGTACCTCAATAAACCTGAAAGAAATGCCACAGGGACCCTATACCACTGAGAAATGATGACTCACCTTGTTAGGCCACTGTGCTGTGAGCTGCACCTTTGCCACAGTGAGTGCTATGATCTGAATGCTAGTGTCCTCAGCACTCATAGGTGAAAACCTAACCACCAGTGCAGTCACGTTGAGAGATGGGGCGCTCAGTGGCACCTTTGTGAATGGACCAGTGCCCTGTAAAAGAGGCTCCAGGGAGGCTGCTCCCCCCTATACCAGGTGAGGACACAGAAGACACCATCTGTGAAAAGCGAGACCTTCTTGGACCCCAAATCTGCTGGCACCTCAATCTTGGACTTCCCAGCCTCCAGAACTGTAAGCACTACATTTCCATTGCTCTTACGTTACTCAGTGTCAGGTATTTTGTGATAGCAGCCAGAACAGAGGAAGACAGTGAGTATTTCCTGAAGGAGCCGCCACCCTGATTCCCATCCTCGGAGCATGCCCATTGAATTATGTACTAAATCCACATGACGGAAAGCCGGGCAGTCACTGAAATCAGGACACTCCTTAGGTGTCAAGCTATATTAATCCCCAGAACACGCTGAGGAGTAAAAAAGCAACAGAAGCCGTTTGAGTCGAGGAAGTGGGGCAAAAAGAACATGCGCTAGCTCGTGTAGGACTAGTTACCTCTGGAAGAATGCACGAGAAGTCGCGGCTGAGGTGCCTGGGAAGGGGCATGAGCGGTTGGGGACAGAGGTGAGGGGGACTTTCATGTGTCCTTTTACTTTTCTGGAGTTGGTTTTACCACATCTAGGTTCTATCTATTCAAAATAAAATAAATGGCCAGGTGTGGTGGCTAACGCCTGTAATCCCAGCACTTTGGAAGGCCAAGGAGGGTAGGTAGTTCATGAGGTCAAGAGTTCGAGACCAGCCTGGCCAACATGGTGAAACCCCCGTCTCTATTAAAAATACAAAAATTAGCTGGGCATGCTCACGCACACCTGTAATCCCAGATGCTAGGGAGACTGAGGCAGGAGAATCATTTGAATCCAGGAGGTGAGGGTTGCAGTGAGCCGAGATCGTACCACTGCACTCCACCCTGGCGACAGACTGAGACTCTGTCTCAAAAAAAAAATACAATTTTTAAACAAAAGTTTAAATATAAACACTTAAAATATACTAACATAAACATATTTAGTATCTAACTATATTAATATAAACATGTTTAATATATATAAGCGTATATTTTACAATATGTAGAAATTTAGGGCGGGCATGTTAGCTCACGGCTGTAATCCCAGTGCTTTGGGAGGCTGAGGTGGGTGGATCACCTGAGGTCAGGAGTTCTAGACCAGCCTGGCCAACATGGTTTAACCCCATCTCTACTAAAAATACAAAAATTAGCCAGGTGTGATGGCGGGCACCTGCAGTCCCAGCTACTCAGGGGGCTTACGCAGGAGAATCACTTGAACCTGGGAGGCAGAGATTGCAGTGAGTCAATATTGTACTATCACACTCCAGCCTGGGCGACAAAGCAAGACTCCGTCTCAAAAAAAAAAAAAAAAGAAAAAGACATTTAATATAATTTAAAGAAAATATATTAAAATGCATTTGACCCTTGAACAACACAGGCATAAGGAATGTTGACCACTCCTCAGACCGTAAAAACTTAGTGCGTAACTTTTGACTGCCCCAAAGGTTAACTACAAATACCCTACTGTTGACCAGGAGGCTTACTGATAACACACAGAATTTGCACACATTTTCTATGTTGAATATATTACATACTGTATCCCTACAATAAAGTAAACTAGAGAAAGGAAACTTATTAAGAAAATCAAAAAGAGAAAATATATTTATTATTCATTCATCACACTGAGTAACTGGGGGGTGGGTTGGTCTTTGCTGTCTCAGGAGTGGCAGACATGGAAAAAATCCTCATATAAATGAACTCGTGTTGTTCAAGGGTCACCTGTATATTTTAAACAAAATGTTTTCAGCAACAAGAAAATGTACCATTTAAGGCCAGGTGCAGTGGCTCACGCTTATAATCCCAACATTTTGGGAGGCTGAAGTGAGAGGATCACTTGAGCCTAGGAGTTTGAGAACAGCCTGGGCAACACAGTGAGACCTCCATTGCTACAAAAGATTTAAAAATTAGCTGAGTGTGGTGGCGCACACCTGTATTCCCAGCTACTTGGGAAGTGGAAGTGGGAGGATCACTTGAATCTGGCAGGTGCAGGCTGCAATGAGCCGTGATTGCACCACTGCACTCCAGTCTGGGCAACAGAGCAAAACCCTGTCTTAAAATTAAAAAGTACCATTTGAATGGAGTGTATAAAAAATTGTTTAGCAGAGCAAGTAACACGTTTGTAAACTACAGTCAAGGATCTGGTGACACAGAGCACGTCCCCATGCCTGCCACTCCAGGCCCTGTCTCACAGTGCCCCATCCATGCACTCCCAGCTCTGGGCCTGACCTCAGTCCCTCAGGACGCCCCCAGAAGGCCCCTCCCCACCTCCACCAGCTCACAGAGGCCCCCACCAAAACCTGTTCACAGGTGGCCCGCCCCTCAGCCAGCACATGGTGTTGACTCAGCTTTTTTCACCTGTTTGCTCAACTCAAACCATTAAGGGCTCAGTGAGCTCACCCACCAGGCTTTTTGCTGCAGAAAAAAAAACAACCTGAGATTCTAGGCCTAAAGAGCAGCAAGGGCTGAATGAGATGAGCGCTTCCTGTGCACCAGGCGCTGTTGTAGGCACTTTACCTGCATTAACTCATGCAGTCCCAAGAACCCCATGCCCCTGATGAGGAAACTGAGGCACAGAAAGGTCACCCGATGTGCTCTTGAGCACATAGTTAGTGAGAGGCAGAGCCCTGTCTGAACCCTGGCGCAGCCCAGGGTCTCGCTCTGAAGGAAGGTGGCCAGCCCCTGGTCAGCCTCAAGGAACTCTTTAAATCTCAGCTCCACCTGGAAATAGCTGTGCAGCCTACAGCAAGTTCCTCAGCCTCTCTGGACTCTGGTTCCTTCATCCATGAAGCAGGGATGATAATAGGCACCTGGCGGGATTGTTGTAGGAACTAAATCAAACAGCATCACGTGCAAACGCAGTTCCGCATGGCATCGCCGCAGCTTATTTAACCAGTGCAGCAGGCATTTAGTGTAATTGCCTATGGTTTCCAAGCGGCAGCTGTTATCTGTGTCTAAGGGGCCTCCCCGGAGGGGCCCAGGTGCTTAGAGCCTTTGGAGACCATCAGCCATGCCATCGGCCTCCCTAGGACAGGGCAGCTACAGCGTCAGAGTCCTGGGTCCCTGGTCCTGAGTAGAGGGAAAGGGGGTGGGGGATCCTGAGATGTCACCGCAGGGAGGAAGGAGCCAGGTACGGAGCTTCCAGCCACCAGGCAGCTTCCACACGTGTCCTCTTTCTTAATTCTCCTGAGGCCCCTGTGAGTCTCATTCCATGTCACAGATGAGGAACAGAGCTGCCCATGGTTACAAAGCTGATGTAAAGAACTCTGTCCTGGCAGGTGCTCGTGAGGCAGCTGTGCCTGCAGCGGGTCCACTCCCGCTTCCCCTGGCCGTTGCCCTCCCTGCTCACTCTGCATTCCTGCTCACAGCCTCCCAGGGCACTGCAATCCTGACCCCTCTGCTCGTCAGGACTCCCCTCCTCAGGCCTGATCACCAGACACTAGGGAGAAGATGCAGGTCACGTGCACAGGGACACTCTGACAGGGCCCTGTGGGGAGCCTCCCTGGACTCAGGGGTCCACACAGGCCTGCATGAGTGTCCTCTACCCTAAGCTCGGCCGTGGGGATGGCCAGCAGCGCCTGGCCTGTGCCAGTCTCATCCTCTCCTCCCATCTCACTTCCTGGTTCCATGCCTGGGACTCCCTCTCTGCTGGGGGGAGCACCATCCCCATGGGAATCACCAATTTGGACTCATCCAGGACACACTCCAGGGCCACGGTCAGACCATGTGTCAGGGTCTAGCGGTCCACCACCCCTCAGGGCCCTGACCTGTCTAAACTGGCCCTGGGCCTAAAGCTTGGTGCTTGGACCCTCACACATATTTGAGATGCCCACAGGATGACCTGGAGAGTGAGGGAGAGGAGGAGGGCCCATTGGTTCCCACACTCTGTGCCCAGAAAGGACACTCACTGCACTGGGACCCAGGATGGCAGAGTCAGAGTGAGAGACCCAGCTGGACTCTCAGGGTGACATACACACACCCCAAGGAGGGGGCCCCCCTTGGCACACTTGCCCTGATATGTGCAGTGGGCCCGGGTTCCTGGCATCAGCCAGACTCTGCAGCTCTCAGAATGCTATTGAGGTGGAGAGGACCCCAGACTGTTCCAGAGAGAAGGTGGAAGCCTGGGCTGGGCTCCAGAGAGCTGATGGTGACCTGGCGGGTTCCCCACTGATAGGCAGGAGTCCCTGGGGTCTGCAACATCATCTTACCATGCATGATGTCTTCGTCCCCTACTCCAAGGCTCTGGGGCTCATAGCTCCCCTCCCTCAGGGTCTGCTGCAGCACAGAGACACAGCCAGGCTCTCCACCACGGCCGGCTAGGCTCAGGGGGCCAGACTCCCCCGGGTGGGGACTCTCTCTTGGATGGCAGCCCTCATGACTTGCAGCCCCACCAGTGCCAGTAGCAAGGGTTGAGACGGAGGGAGAATAGGGGCTGCCACATCCAGGGGAGGTTGGAAGGCACTCCCAGGGGGCGGGAGCCTGGGGACACAGAGGTGGCATTCAGCAGCCAAGGTGGAGTGTGCAACTCACAGGCATGCCAGTCACATAGCAACGGCACTCAGCGTGCCTCACCCCAGCAGGCTCGCCTCCAGGAACCTCAGCAAAGAGGTGATGACATGTTCAGGTCTTTTTTTTTTTTTTAGAGAAAAACACAGGTGTTGCTATGTTGCCCAGGCTGGAGTGCAGTGGCTATTCATAAGTGCGATCCCACTACTGATCAGCATGGGAGTTTTGATCTGCTCCATTTCCGACCTGGGCCGATTCACCCCTCCTTAGGCAACCTGGTGGTGCCCTGCTCCCAGGAGGTCATCATATTGATGCCGACATGTTGAGGTCTTGAGGCGGCCAGAGCCCCCAGCAGCAGGAGACGAGTCAGTGCATGAAAGCGGGTCCCTAAGGCAGAATATTACGCAGCTTTAAAGTGTGTGGGGGCCAGTTTTTAACGACACTAACCAGTGCTCTCTGGTCAGTGCACCTTCTCCTGGCCACATCTTTTCACCGCTGTGAGCTGCATGGGGGCAAGACAGAGGAAACCAGGGGGTCTGCGTTGAGCCCCAGTGAGTCATGCCCACCAGGGGTCCCTGGACACCTCTCTGGTGACATCTGCCTTCCTGGAGACCTGAGCCCCGAGCCCCGAGCTGTAGCTCCTGCAAGTTCAGGGAGGCGTTGCCAGCGTGAGGAAGAAGCCTTTCCAGGGCTCCAGCCGCCCCTCAGTGTGGCCACTGAAGGCAAACATTGACCCACAATGTGCTGTGCGGGCTCCGGCCCAGCCCGGGATGTCCACAGGCCCTGACCACGAGACTTCGAACCAAGGCAGAGAGAGCAAGGCCTCAACCGTTAAGCCCTTCAAAGGCTGCTGGGAAGTGCTCTGTTAATTCCAAACACGTGGCAAATTAAGTTCTATTTAGCCCGTTTCCAAAATATTTTCCCCTCTTGATTTAAGGAAAGCTGGGGCTGTGCCATTGTTCAGACAGACTGGGTGGAGCCCGGGGAAGGGAGAGCCAGCGCCCGTGCCCATGGAAGCCAGCCGCCCCCACGGAGCCCACTTCGTCACCGCTGGCTGCAGACATGCTGGTGCTGGTGCAGACAGACCGAGGAGTGAACGGACAGGCGGAGGTGGGAGGGGGAAGCGTGATGCGTGGGTAAACGGGAGGGCGGGGAGAGTGCAAACTTGCTTTGTTTACAGCTTCAAATCCGACAGGACTGTCTTTCTGAACGTTTCAATTAAGACTGCGATGTTCTTTGGCCCCGGCAGCTTTGTTCTGTGTTTCCTCCTCCCTCATCTTCTTGGAATGTGTGGGCTGGAGAGGGGAACACAAAGCGAGACAAAAGGAAAGCGTTGTCCTGTCCACTGAAGCTGAGCTCAGGCAAGGCCCCCACCTAATGCAAGAGGACGCCCTCAACCAGCCTGCAGCATCTGGGGTGGCCTGCTCCAAACCCCTGTCCGCTCGGTGCCCAGTCCCACCCTTCCCCTGGAGCAAGATCCAGTCCACATCTCGCTTGCCCCTCAGCAGCAGAGGACAAGTTGGACCCTTCTTCCTCCCAGAAGTGAGCCGCTGTCTGGCATCTAGAGAGCAGCTCCCCTCCTGCGAGCCCGAGCCAGCAAGCCGCTGGGATGGTGGGAAGCATGCCTTGCTGGCAGCCCCTCGCCCAAGACTGCAGCCCCCTCCAGAGCTGGTGTGCAGGCCCATGGCTGCCTGATGGGGGATCCAAAGGTCCAGCCCTTTGCATTCGCAAGGCACAACTCTGACAGCCGGCCCCATCCTGAGTGCCGTAGGACTAGCCGAAGCCTCAGTTCAACTGCCCAGAGCCTCCCTCTGCCCAGCCCCACAGCCTGCTGCCCCACAGAGATACCTTCTGAAATCACCCCACCCAACTCTCCAGCTCTGGATCTGTTTCCAGGAAACTCACCCTAGGACAGTCAGCTCTGGCAGCAGACCTGGGAGACAGATTCTAAAGGCAGATGTTGGCCAGGCACAGTGGCTCACACCTATAATCCCAGCACTTTGGGAGGCTGAGGTGGGCGGATCTCGAGGTGAAGAGATCAAGACCATCCAGGCCAATGTGGTGAAATCCCGTCTCTACTAAAAAATACAAACAGTAGCCAGGCATGGTGGTGCGTGCCTGTAGTCCCAGGTACTTGGGAGGCTGAGACAGGAGAATCACTTGAGCCCGGGGGGTGGAGGTTGCAGTGAGCTGAGATCGCACCACTGCACTCCAGCCTGGTGACAGAGCGAGACTCTGTCTCAAAAATAAGAATAAAATAAAGGCAGATGTGGGAGCCGCTCTCTGACCCGCCTGAGGGCAATGGAGACCCGCCACCCCTGGTAGATGGAGAACAGAGAGGCCTGGGTGCTGCTAAGGCATAAAAGGTGAATCGTGCCCATGGTGAGCAGGGCCAAGAGACCTGCAGAGGAGGATGCAGGAGCCAGGGCAGCATCGCTAGCCCTGAGAGAGGTGGTCACATAGGACCAGGGAACTGGACAGCCCTTGGCTGAGGTCACTGATTAACTGAAAATGAAAACAGGCTTAGGGTGATCAATGGCCCGTTCAAGACACAAAATGAGATCTCAGGGGCCTCCCTGACAGCCCTGAGGGAAGCCCTAATGAGCCAAGGACAGAGAGAGGAGAGTGAGCTCAGGACCTCACTGCACAAGCACCACGCTTCAGAAAAGATGGAATTCTAGCCCTGGCAGGCTCCCCACAGCACGTTCAGGAGGCCGGGGATGTGGATACTTAGCGGTGCAACTCCCAGATCCCTGAACCCGCTAAGAGGATAGGGAAGGGCAGCCCACTCCCCTGTGAGGAGACAGTGTCCCACCTGACTGAAGACCCTGCAGAGGCTCAAAGGAGGCAGATTCCAGGCGATGCCAGAGGAGACAAGTCCGCTTCCCTCCTGCAACCAGCATCACAGCTGGCACAGCCCAGTGGGAAGGTGTCAGTCTGTGAGAGGAAGAACAAGATCTTCTCCCTGTGTTCCTAGAGGGCTGCAGGGCTAGGTGGCATGCTGTAGCAGGGGCTGGAAATACATGCCCATTTGGGGGTGCCACATCAAGGTTCAGAACCACAGGTAAGGAAGGAGATGCCAGCACAGAGGGCTTTAGCCTCCCACAAGGACCCAGGTTACAGAGCTCACGCTATGGCTCCTGGCTCCTGGAGCTTGTAAGAAGCAGGGGCCTCTGAGAACTGGAAATGCCAGCATGGCCACAGCAGACAGCAGAGGCACAGTAGAGGTCTCAGAAGTGGGCCTGCTTGAGCAGATGGGCTGCATAGGAAGGAAACTCACCAGGTCCCATGTTCCCAGGAACGGCTGGGGATGCCCCATGCACCCATGAAAAGGCCCCAATGGTGAGCGGCGCACTGCTGGAGGTCCTCGCAGGCCAGGCTGATGGCAGCAGACGCTGCTGCAGACCTCGGCTCTGAGCAGCAGGGGCAAGGACAGGAGCCCAACCTGGCAGAGGCCAATTGGCAGTGCCAAGGCCAGAAGCGGGCGTGAGTGTATGATGAGGAACAAGAGCTGAGTGGCCGGCGAGTGCTGAGAGCCAGGCAGTCGTTTGCTGCCATCAGAATAATTCAAGGTTGAGGGACACAATGGTTTGAACGTGTCCCTCCCAATTACGGGTATTGCCAGTACACTCGAACATGTCAAGAGGTGGAGCCTTTAAGAGGTGACCAGGCTCGGCGGGGGCTCCTCCCCCTCAAGTGGGGTTAGCTGTGCTTATGAAAGGGCTTGACTCCTCTGCCTTCCGCTGCAGGGGACACAGCATTCCTCGCCTCCGACCACTCAGCACCAGGCGCCATCCTGGAAGCAGCGAGCAGCCCTCACCAGGTTCCCAACCTGCCAGCCCCTCAATCCTGGACTTCCAGCCTCCAGAACTGCCAGGGAGACCTGTCTGTTCTTCATCAGTTACCTATCATCGGGGGTTTTATTACGGTGGCACTAAGCGACTGAGACAGACAGCCAGGAGACTGAAGGCAAAGAAGCGCTCTAGAAAGCCCGTGGGTCCCTTGCTCTGTGTCAGGTGCTAAGGCACCTGCCAGAAGAGAGGGGGGCTCCCTGGGAGAAAGGCCCTGCAATCTCATGGCAAGGATGGCCAGTCACATTCCTGGGTCCTTCTCCAAAGGGGCAGCCGGAGAAACTGGAAGGCCCAGGCCCTTCCGGGACTCTTGAGGGTGATTCTGGGCGCCTGAAGTGCCCCAGGCCCAGAGTAGCAGGGCTTTCCATCTTCATGGAGGGTGAGTCAGGCATCCCCACCCTGGCCCACTTGCCCAGGGTCCCCATCCATGTGAGATGAAGTCTGAAGACATCACCGGGACTTCCCAGCACCCCAGCCCAGGGCGGAGCTGCACGAGTGATAAGTGAAGACGCCCCGGAGCGCACTTGATGAAGGCTAGTTCTCTTACACTTTCTGACTGCCACCTCCCCACTCTGCACCTTCACCCCTTCTCAAGAACCACAGCCTCCAGGGCCCATCTCTCTGTTTCTGAGGAACGCATTAGGGTGCAGGCATAGATGGTCTCCCCGCTTGCATTGTAAAAGACACACAGAGGGCGATGCTCTAGTCTAAGAAAAGACTCTCTAATGGTGGGGTTTCTGGCAAAAACTCAGGGCCATGAGGCAGTTAGTGCTGTTGGGCAAAGAATTGCTTCTGCATCTATCTCAAAGCATGAAAATGGGCACCAAATCAATATTTCTTTAAAACAAACAAAAAACTTGGCCTACCCTCCCCCAGCGCACCCTGAGCTTGTCTCTAGCACCTCTAGAGTTCTGGAGACATTTTACTCCATCTTGCCTGTTACCTGTTAATTTCTCCCTTCCTTCCCTCAATTGTGAGCTCACTGAAGGCAGGGGTATGACAGAAGTATCCTCTGAGTCTTTGACCTCATGTGCTTAGGGACTGGCGGATGGGACGGAGATGCAGCAGGCAGAGTCCAGCCTCCCCAGAGTCACCTCTTAGCCCCGCACGTGTGCTTGGCAAGTCTCTGATGGGAGCCCAGGCGAGGCTGAGGCTTGGGTGTGTCTCCCCTGCCAGGCTGTGAGCGCCCTGGCAGGCTAGTCCAGGCCAGCCCGGTTGCTGCCTGATGCCAGCCCGGGTCAGCCCCCAGAGAGTGCCTGGTGAAGTCTGGCTGGCTGAGCTCTGACCCAAGGGAGTAGGGAATTACTTCCTTCCCGGAGGCTTCATTTTGAAAATAAATTTAGTAACTTCTAAACAAATCGTACTGACTCTCCCAGTTGTATTTGTTTAGTTAAATTAATTCTATTTTAATATTTCCATTAGCCATTTAATTTATTCTAAAACCTGGCACTGCAAAGTAATAAAACTTCTCAAATATTGACAGACAGAAAGTAAATGTCGCCCAGCTACAACCATCTGTTTTTCCTCCAAATTCCTCAAGATGGAGAGTGCACCACCGTGCTTGATTTACGGCCTTCCTGGGCCCGTGTGCGGCTCACTGGCAGCCTCCTCCCGCCCCTGAGCCAGCGCTGCTGGGGGTGCCATTCTGGACCCAACAGGGTGAGAGGGGAGGGTTTGGGGTATGGTGCGAAAGTCTACACGGCAAATGTAGCTGTGAAATGCAGCCCCGCTTTCAAGTGGGTAAGCTGGCTGAAATGCGAAAGCTCGCTGCTTTCCTGCCACCTTCCCCAGCGCCAGCTGCCCTGCGATGTCCCTGGCATGCCAGCCCAGAAGCCGCATACGCCACCTCCCCTGCACCACCTGTGCCTCCACCCCCCCTCCCCCACCCATCTACCCTGCTCCTTGGATGAGAGACAGGCGCCCTCCTTCCTGGCAGTCTAGCCAAGGAGGGGTCACCCCCTTAGAAGCGGGGTCTCCCAGGGCCGATGGCTCAGAACGTTTCTACTGCGCATGGTTCCTGAGGGAGTGCACCAGCACTGAGGGTGACAGAGCCTGGCTCCGCAGTCAGCTCCCCTTCAGCCAGGTGTGTGTGGTCTGAGGGAAAGTCTCCAGGCTGGACAAGAGACACAGTTGGATTCGAACCTTGATCCCAGCTCTCCGGACCTGTGGGATCTTGCCCCTCCCCTCTCAGCAGAGCAGCAAGGGTACGAGATTCCCCACAGGGGTGCCAGGTGGGCACATCTGCCCCATGCCCAGCCCTGTGCCTAGCCGGGCCTAGTCCATAACCAGGACCCAGCATCTCCTGGAAGAAACGCTGACCTGGGCCTCTGCTCTCTGGTTAGACTTCCCCCAAGCAGAGGACCAGAGAGGGAGGCCACACAGCCCCACCCCGGCACTCGCCAGCATCAGCCTGTTTCAATGTGATGTGATGTGTTTACACAGCACGCATACTTACAATTCCTCTCCGACCAGCGGGCAAAGCCTCGGCAGCCACAAATATTCCACAGCGCTTGTCAGGGCCGGCAGCCCCAGCCTGCCCCGCCTGCGCCTCCCTCGCTGCCCTTGGTGCTCCCACCACCGCTGCCTGCAGCGCTGCCCGCTGGTAGGGGAGGCCAGGCACCACCCAAGCACTCTGCGGGCCCTGCTGGAGTCTGTGCAGTGGATGGAGGGCCAGACTGACCACGCGTGTGTCCAAGTGTGTGTCAGCCCCACAGTTTGCTCCAGGGACACCGAGATGCCTCGGGGCGCTCAGGGCCCTGTGGGGGACACACCGGCAAGGGAGGAGAAGTGCCAGAGTGCCCCCGGTGCAGCAGTGGCATCTGCAAGAACACGGCAGGGCACAAACGATGGACACCAGGCCTGCTGGGAGGACCAGGAGAGGGTTCCAAGAGAAGTGGAGCAGCAGGACGAGCTCTTCAGATTAGAAAGTCCTCCGGGAAGTGGGGACAGTGTGGGTGAAGGGTCAGGGGACAGAGCAGTCGCCCCACTTCAGTGAACCCCACAGCTTGCTTGGCTGCAGCAGAAGGCGTGAGAGGAGAGGGGGAATGGGAAGGGCCGAGACCTGCAGCGGGGAAGAGAGCACAGGTCTCCCCGAGGGCAGCGGGGAGCCACCGCAGGCCTTAGCCTTCAGGAGGAACGTGCTCCAACTCAAACCTGAGACACATCCTGGGACAGCTGTGGGGGACCGCAGAAGCCCAGCCTGGGAGGAAATGCTGAAGACGGGAAGGAGCAAGCTCGGGAAGGCCCCGGAAAACCTTTTTCCAAAGTCCTGGCCGTGGTTGGGGCAGGATCTCAAGGAGGTGTGTTGACCAGCCAGTCCCACGTAGAGCGTGTGGACTGACAGGGGCCGTGTGTTGTGGGGGCGATGCCTGTGACACAGGAGGAGCCCAGGAGGGCCTTGGCGGATGTTGCTGAAGGGAACTGCACTCAGGTACGGCCTCTGACATAGCGTCCAGTAAAGGAGCATTGAGCAGCTGCTGCGCAGACCACCACCCTGGCCACTCAGGGCCCCCCCGGAACTGGGAAGTGGGACAGGAATCCAAGAATTAATTACACACTGCGCAAAGGACAATTCTGGGAGTGCAGCCAAAGGGGACAGCAGCAAAGGGGAATCCAGGGGCTTCCCTTCACTAGAACCCTGAAGCCTTCCCAGACACCTAGTCCCAGCAGCCTTACCAGAGACCCGCAGAGACCCGGGCTCCTCCAGCCCTGGCTTCCCCCAACCCCACATTCGAGGACAAAACCTGCTGGGTGTCAGACAGGAGCAGGACCTCCAGCATGGCTGTGATCCCACCATGGGTCCCACCACGGCCCTCATTTCTCTCGTTTAAGCCTCAAGGCAGCCATAGGTGTGAAAGCACAGAACAAACTGCACAGGTGAGGGAAGGAAGCAAGAGAAATGACATTCCCGAGAAAGAACACAGGGCCCGGGGTGGGGCGGGTGACACCACACTCTACCCACTGAGGTCCACTCCCAGCCATGTGGACCTTAGTCCTGGAGCCCCAGCCTGCAGTGTCCAGGCCCCTGCAGCACGTGCAGCACGCAGACACGTGCGTCCCCTCGGCATGCTGCACCCCATCTCCCTGGTGAAGCCCCCATGGCCTTCTCCCATTTCTTGACTGCATATTTGAGTCTTTACTCATCCCAACAGGTTCTGGTGACATTCTGGGAATTAATGAAGCTGGGTGCAGCCTGCCAACCTCACAGCTCCAGAGGAGGAAAAAGGAGTTGTGTGTTCACAGCCAAAAGAGGAGTTCATAAATTTTCATAAAATTACTAGATGTGTATAATTTATGGCCGAGGCCAGTCACTCCAAGCCCCCAAGGAGCAGAGCAATGGCCGCAGGGAGGCGTCATGGGAGAATGGCCCCCGTGTGCTCTGCCATGCTCTGGACAGCAGGGAGGAGGCAAGTGACGGGAAAGGGGCCCAGGAAGTGGCAGCCAGAAAAACGGGGCGAAGACAGCGCTTGTTCTGTCCTTGTGCCCAGCTATGCTTGAGGATCGGACAGAGTGAGCACCTAAGCAGACGGCCAGCCTGGAACGCCGCAGGGGCCCTCCTCGGCCGCCAAGTGAGAAGCACCAAGGTCGGCCCCCGCACACTGCAGCCCCTGGAGACAGCATGGCCCTCCCTGCTGCTGGCAGAAATCAAAGGTGCCTTGAGACAGGGACATCACCACAGCTGGGCAGATGACCTGCTGCAGGGTAGCTACTAATACTTAGGTGACAAACACCGCACTAGCCACCTGCATCTTCACGCACATTGGGTGCTCACTACTCACAAGCACACACAGGCCAAGATGCTCCCCCTACCCAGCCAAAAAAACAGAAAAGCTCTGCAGGTGTCTTAGGACCTATTACTTGACAATGCCCTGAACTTTTGGTGTACCCATTTTCAGGTGACACAGGTCTGAGCAGCTGTGACCTTTCCAAGACCACACGGGTAGTCAGTGGCAGAAGTGAGTTTCAGATTCACATCTGGCATCCCCAGCACCCACACTGTCCCCCAGCTAAGTGTCCTTACACCCGTGACAATCAGAGGCAGCCGTGTTTGTCATTGTCATGCCTTTAACACATAAGAAACTATAGTTTATTGCTAACTATATTTTTAAAGATAATGAAGAACTGTATGTGCCCACTCTATTTGAGAAGACAAAGTGCCAGCGGAGAGCAGAAGACTCCCCTCCTCCCGCGGACGTACAGCCACAGGTGGCCGGAGTTCTGGGAGGAAGCCCAGCCAGGAGTGGGGGAACATTTCCCAATCGCTGGACCCCGCCAGGCTGTGATTTATCTGCAGCCCCTGACCCCCTAGACTTTCGGGGAGCTTTTCAGCACCCTCACTCTAGGCCAGTCCTGCAGCCGTCCCTGCAGGGGCCACGGCCATCGTGGGAAGGATGCCAGGACAGGGAAGTGGGGACTCTGATGTGGGCCCCAAAGAGCTGCCCTCTGCTGAGAGGCTGTTATTTCCTGACAAACGCACCTCCCAGAACAACCTCGCTGTTAGGATGAAAAGCCCTCTTGGAGAGGGGAGCAAAGGATGCCCCACAGAGGTCACTCCAAGTTTCCACAGCCGAGTGAAGCAGGCAGCCTGAGAGCTGCCCTCCTGCCAGCCCATCCCAAGAGCTCTGACGACAGTTGAGGTCACAGACAGTTTAGGAACAGAAGAGGCAGGGTGGAGGGAGAAGAGAAGGAGGACAGTGACCTTGATGGCAGCAGCCGCAGTGATGTGATTGCTTGGCCTGTCGCTAGCTGGGGTGGCGAGCAGCCCCTGGCCACTGTGTGCAGCTGAGCAGACAGCGAGTTCTTCACCACCTTGCCCCACCACCTGCTCATTGGGCCATGAGACTAGCAAGCCCACCACCGTCATGTGCGTCACAGAAGGTGGAGTCAAGGGCAGGCAGGGGCCACCTCGTAGGCCAGCCAGGCCACAGACTGGTACAGAAAAGGAAGATTAAATCCTGAGGACACCAGAGGTGAGGGCTTGTGGTCACCAGACCAGGGTTCAAGCCTGATCACAGAACGTCAGGCAAGCAACTGCAATTCTCTGAGATTCGTTTTCCTCATCCATCCACGCAGACTGAGGATTCCTGTCCAGCAGTACAATGGGATGAAATGAGATCACGTGTTTGTCAATGAGACATGTAGATAATATTACAACTGCTGGGGCCTGGAGGCTGCACGGGCGGGGCACTGTGCCATCTCCGATGGGCCTGCAGCGAGATGGTCATTCCCATTTTACAGAAGAGATGACTGAAGCTCACAGAGGGAAGGAAGTAAGTCAAGTCCACAGGGCTAGGAAGTGGTGGTCAGGCTCAGAACTCTGGTCTACCTGGCTCCAAGGATCCAGCCCTTCCTTGGACCCCAGACCCTCCTGGATGAGGAGCCTATAGATTCCTGTCTCTCCCTGCAGAGACCAGAAGTGCAGGCATTTTCAATGTGCAGATTTTCCTTCCCTGAGATTCTTCCAAAACCGCAGCAGTACAGACAGGAGGCTGGAAGAGGCATTTCCTGCTCTGGGTGGGGGCGCTCATCCCTCCCCTATTTATGGGGAGTCCCTCTGTGCCCCTCCGTGGCAGGAAGGTAAACTTTTTGTCATCCAAAGACGCCTCCCGCAAGGCAGATCAACTAGACTCTGGCCTCCCACCACCCCTGACCTTACATGTCACCTTGGAGGGTGACCCAAGCTCTCCCCTCTCTTCCTTCTCAGAGTCAGGAATGATATTGTTTTTGCAAAGAACAGTTTCAGAGGCTCCCTCGGGCTGCACAGGAATTAAATCACAAGTGTCCCAGGGCAGGGACAGCCAACAGGCTGTGTCCCCATCAATCTTCCCACGAAGCATTGCAGGCTCTGGCTGAGAAGGATTTATGGGGTGGGAGGGGTATGGGACAATGGTTGCCCCTCCCAGGCCCTGCCTGCAGCCTTTTCCCACGGCTGGCTCCGACCAGGCCCTAATGGGTGGGTCAGGAAGGTCAGCTCAGCTCACGGGGAGTTCGCGCCTGCGTGCCAGAGGTTGCCCCCACAGTCAGCTCAGGCTGGGGGCTTACTGCTGAGGTCACTTACTCTTTATTCTCTTCTGTATTTTCCAAAGTCTCTGCAAAGAGCATGTATTACTTTTAAAATCAAAGGAGGAGAGAAAACAATAACATTGTTTTGTTTTGTCTTGTTTTGTTTATAAGCGTGTTTTTCTCCAGTGCTAAGGACCAAGCAGGCATCTCCTACCAGCCTGCAGGGAGTGTGGACACACGGCGGGGAGCCTGGACTTGTCTGATTTCCCAGGGAACCTACATAAAAAGCCCTTCTCGCTGGGAACAATGCCCTTGCTAAGTGCAGGCACAGACCCCCTCCCCCAGAGAAACCCGAGCCTTGTCCGGATCCCAGCTCGGGACCACCCCCAAGGCTGGTATTCAGCTGCAGTCCTGCACCCACCCGATCTCCATTCGTCTCCCTCCTCTCCACCAAGGCAGACAAGCTGGGGCCTGGCCCAGGGCTCTGACCCAAGCAGCCGGCCCAGCATGAGCACCGTTTTGGTCAGAAAGATCTGGGTGCTTGGACAAGGCCCTGGTGACCTGGGAGGAGGCAAACGTGGGCCCCTTAACACACCTCTCTACCCGCCCTCCCATCTCCACAGAACCTTAGCAAGTTGCTTCACCTCTGCGCACCTCCGTTTCCTAATCTCTCATGCACACCATCCCATTTAGCAGAGCAAACAGGAAAACCGCTCAGGCAGGCCCTGGCTTGAAGGAAGCACCCATGCGTTAGTAGTTATTGGCATCCGTGCCAATAATCCACCGCACAACAAACAGGTCTGAACCCCGTCTGCTCTGCTATGCAATGGACAACTGCTCCCTCGTGCCCATCTTAGAGGCTACCTGCGATCCAGTAGCAGCAAGACAAGAATTATCCTCACTTCGTGAAACAAGGAAACTGACCAGCCACGGCTGCGCGGCCATTCACCGTCTCCGAAGAACCTGCCCCGCCAGGCAGGCTGCAGGGACCGAAGGATCCAAAGAGTGGCTCCAGCCCGGCCATGAGCAACCGCATGCTGTAACATGAACAACATGGGTCATTTCCGCCTGGAGCAGCGTGTTGAGAAGCGTCCCCAGGCTGCCTGTCAGTCCAGCCTGAAAGTGCTCTGGGGTGGATTAATGATGCCTGCCACAGGCACAGGGTGGCCCTGATGTTATGGGTGACAAGGCCATGCCTTTGCCAGTCCTGCCACAGTGCATCACGTACAAGGCTGGCTTAGGGTAGAGACACAATTAGAACCCAGATCCCTTGTTCCCAGTGTGGTGGTCACCTGCATGGCACCACCAAGGTGCCAGGAAATCACTTGTCAAGTTTTCCTCTTCTATTCTGATGAAGGCCTCATCATGTTTACGCTGATGCTGAGAACTGGAAGCGGGACGTGTGTTCCCCGTGTGCATAGCACACCAGCCCTCCGATGATTCCGACCTATCCTCAGATGTGAGCGGTCCCTTCTCCCCCCACATCCTTGGGAAGCTGCATCCCTGCCCTGTGCCTCGCCTGCCCGTGGCCTTCTTCTGTAGGATGGTCACCCTAGACAGCCTCCATTCTCTCAGAATCTGGAGAGAGGGAGAAACGCACAGATGCTTCTGAAACAGCCTCGTTTCCCCTCTACACCCTCACAGCATCCACGTGGGCTTCCCAAACCCATGGCCATCTCCCAGGGCCCACAGCCAGTCTTTCGGAACAACCAGCACCCTGAAGGCACCCGCCCCTTCCTACCTCAAAGGCACAGAGCCCCTAGCCTCCCAAGTGGATGGGCAGATCGGTGGCGCCACTGAGGGCCCAGCCTTGTTCGTGCTGGCCTTGGATCGGCCACAGGCACGGAACCTGACCAAGACCAGCACTGCAACCAGCACAAACTCCTTTGCCCAGCACAGTCTCTGAGTGCCCAGGCTGCCGCTGTGCGCCCGCAGGCAGGTGCTGTGCCTCTCACAGGCTCTTGCCCTGCCTGTGAGGCGGGACTGTGAAGGTGGGCGGGCCTCTGGGCAGCCCCTGTGCAGGATGGGCATCCTTGAGGTCGAGTGCTGTTATTCTTGTCACTGTGTTCATGCACCCGGCACTGGGATTGTACCCCAAGAAATGAGGCAGCTGGAGCCACAGAAGGCTGAGGGCACAGCAGCAATCCCAGAACCAGGAACCAGGAGTGGACCCCCACCTCCTGCACCCAGCAGGTGGCACACCCAGAAGATGCAGGGAGCAGGAAAGGTGGCAGCCAAGGCCCTTCCTTCCCCACTGTCCCTGTTCAGTCTTATCCTGGCAAGAGCCACTCAGGGCCTGGAGAAGGAAACAGGCACCTCAGGGCCAAACAGACGCTGACGGGATGCTGCAGTGAGGAGGGAAGACACAGCTGTCTCAGTCGAAGGCCAGGGCCCTAGCAGGGTGTCTGGCTGCCCAGCTGAACGGTGCTGGGCCCAGAACCAGCTCTGAATGGCCCGATCTCCCAGGCAGGTGTTCAGGTAGGTAGGGGGTGGGAATGAGCACACACTCCCCTGGCTTCCCGTGCCTCTCCCCACATTGTTCCCCCCAAAGACATCACAGCTGGCAAGCCAGGACTCAGGCTGTGGGCTTCTCGGCCAGGCTCCCGGCACTGGGGCTGTGAGATGCAGCCCTCAGTCCCCAGCAGCCCACTGCTAGGAGTGTGATCACCAACC
Source organism: Plecturocebus donacophilus (assembly GCA_004027715.1). Taxonomy (NCBI): domain Eukaryota; kingdom Metazoa; phylum Chordata; class Mammalia; order Primates; family Pitheciidae; genus Plecturocebus; species Plecturocebus donacophilus. Next base: position 2,105 of record PVKP010022290.1, on the reverse strand, counting down.
TTCTGGCCCTTTCCTGAGCTGGGAGGGGCTGTGCTCCATGGGACACAGGCAGGGACGCTGCTGTGAGGAAGACAGTGCCAGGCCTCCCACTGCGGGGGCACTCCACAGTCCCCGGCAGTCCCCATTCATCCTGCCGCTTCAGGTACCCAGGCGTGTGCCCTGCCCTACCCTCAGATCTGTCTTGCCTGCCTGTGAACCTAACGTGAACAAGAGCACAGAGTGTGAATGCCAGCTGTTACCTCTAAGAACTCAGCTCATCACTCCTTGGAGGACAGGTGCCCGTTTCGAGGTACTTTCCCCTCCATGTCTGCCTCTTCAACAGCCCTGGGAGGCAGTTTAATGCCCGTGTTTCTCTGTCACACCACAGGGTCCATCCCTCAAGGGGAGCCCCCACAACCATGCATGTCACCTGAGCCACCTCTGTGACCCTCTCACTGCCTGGCTCAGGGGTGGTGCCCAGCAGATGTTGAGTGGATCGCATGAATAAACACAAATTGGTGGAGAGCCAGAAGCTCAATGAAAATACCTCCTTCCTGATACAGAATCCTTTTCAACAAAATGCGACTTTCCCCCTTTTCTCCTGTCTTCTTCATTCAGAGAAATTTTCACTGCTGTCACTGTGACCCATGGTGGGCAAAAGCCAGAGGAGGTCAGGTGACAAAATGGCCTTCATCTTCTCTGGGTGGAAAAGACACACGTGTGCCATGGGTTCAAGCCACTTTCTACAGCAAAACCACCTGTGTTATCAACTTCGTTGTAACACATTACCCGGAAATTCGCAGCTGAAAACAATGCAAGTTCGTTACCCCACAGTTTCCACAGGTCAGGAACCTGGACTCGGCTCTGCTGAAAGCCCCCACCAGCTTGGTCGGGAGGATGCAGTCAAGCTATCAGCCAGCTGCAGCCTTATCTGGAGGACCGGCAGGGGACGGCTGGGGATCAGCCTCCAAGGGCTCCCCTGCGGCTTTGAGGATAAGGTGAGAGGCCTGATCCCTTGCTGTGTGTACTCTGCAAGGTTGCTTTACAGCGTAGTAGCCAGTGTTCCCCAGGAGTGACCTGAGAGAGTGAGAGAAAGCACCCACAACAGAAGCCACAACCTTCTCATAGTCGAATCTTGGAAATGATGTCCCATCCCTCTGCCAGATTTTGTTCATTAGAAGTGAGTCAATGAGTCCAGCCCACAGTCAAGGGGAGGGGATCACAAAGGTGTGAATAGAGCAGGGCACCCTTGGACCTGCCAAGCAGCCGTTTCTGTGCCAGGTCTTTCCCAAAACTGACAGCCATGGCTTCTCCCATTCCACAGGCTCTTCTAGAACCCTGTCACTCGGCCATCGAGAGGGATAGCCAGTGTCCCCACTCCTCGCACCTGAGGGAGCCACTGTGACTTTTCCACTGACTCTCCTGTGTGAAAGTGATGTGCTGTGCCCTCTAAGGCTTCCTGGTTTTCTGGAGATGCTCACTCTTGGAACCAGCCTCCCTGCCTTAAAGAAGTCCATGAAGAGGTCTGTGCTCACGTAGGCTCCCAGGTGATGCCTGCACCATCCTGCCAAGTGAGTATGTATTTTCCAAAGAGACCCTCTGGCCCCAGTCAGGCGGCTCTCGGTGACACCATGAGGAACAGTCTGCCTAGCCAAGCCCAAATTGGAGATCCATGAGAAAAACAAATTCTTGTAATTTTGAGCTTGTTACCCAATAATAATGCTGTCCCCTCATGCTGCTCTCCCACTGTGGACCCCAGTCCACCAATCCCCAGGCCAGGACAGGCAGGAAGGAGTATCTGTGTGGCATCCCATAGATGTGGCCCACTGGTGCTGCTGTGTCCCCAGCAAAGGCAAGGGAGCCCACAAGTGCAGGGGTGAGGTGTCATCAAGGGTCTGGGGCCCTGGGAGTGTGGGCGCTGGGCAGGGCAGTCCCAGGCTATAGTCTGAAGCCCAGCCCAGGGCCGTGGGTGGGGTCTGAGCGGGGGGCTCATAACAGCTGCCCTGAGGGCATGTGCCCAGTTGGAGAGGGCAAGGCCTGGCACAGAATGCACACTTGATTTTGGCTACAGACAATTCTCCCAGGCTCACCCGTAAGTAGAGAGGCACCAGAGCCCCCACGCCAAG